>JABASH010004785.1:0-13324 GCA_019776445.1 Tomocerus maximus | reverse complement strand
CATAAAAGTATCTTTACTCCAACCGTCCAACCAAACCACATTATTATAATTACATTTCAGCCAAGAGCATTATCGTAATTGGTAATGTAATAAAGAATTTACGACAAGACTTGGTATAAAATATAAAATACAGCATTGATTTTGTGTTAGGACTTAGGATGCTGTTTGTTTGGACAAAATGGAAATGCTTTAGGAAATGCCAAACTGATTAGAATATTATTTCTAGATCTGTACCTTACAATACACAATTTAATTGAAGTCAAAAATGCACAATATTTATTTTACATTTACGTTAAATGAAAACCGAAAACTCACCGAATTTTGTAGACTCGTCTCCTTCAATACGATCGACTGATGGACGGCGAGGTATGCTCGGTAAAAGTGAGTTTAGCCGCACTGCGCACTCAAGAAGTCAGCACGCGGAGATTTAATGGAAGTTAACTACGCGGCTACACTTGAAAACATTTTTGGCTCGGAAATTGAATTTTCAATGTTTATGCGGTTGAAACTTGCAACGTAATATTTGGTAGCAGAAGCTCAAAAATCGGTTATTTTTTACATTTTATGGTCCTTTTTATTGCCCCGTGTCAAGTACTAACGTCGTAACAATTTCGAAATCCTCTAGCTTACGGTAATAATATTTTAGTTCCTAATTTTATATCACATGACGTATTATGACTGACGAGAATTAATTATACTTTTTTTTATACTTAATTTTTGTAAAGGTTGAAGGCATTCCGTAAATAGCCCGTCCGTACTCCGTAGGTCCGTAATACCGTAATGGAAGAATTATCCGGTGTTGACCCAGGAAATGCTGACTGGGAGTCTGATTGTGATGATGAAGAAGAAGTTGGGCTGATCTCTAAACTAGCTTTGGGAGTTGATGCTACAGAAATAGGAAATTATGACGGTAAATCAACTCCAATTAACGGTTCTCAGTACCTACTTTCTGTAATAATGGAAGCCAAGAAATCACCTAAGGTCGTTGTTGCTGACATGAAAGCCATAGAATCAACCAGTGCAAATATTTCCGTCATAAATTCAGTAAGAACAACCTAGACTAGGGCTTTAGAATGTTAATAAATGTAAAACGATTTTGTGAAGCAAGTATTTTATAAATTGAATGAATATATAATTTTTGTTGTGCTACTTTTAGCAAACTGAAGATAGTTTTGACGAAAATAAACTGGATCCAGTATTTCTCCCGACTCCAGACTGGCAAACCCAGATTATTACCACGTTTTCAGAATTGCGAAGTAAAATAGACTGTAAGCGTTCACTAGTAGAGCTTGGAAGAGTTAAGTTCGACCACCCTCAAATGGTAAGATTAACTAGCTTAATTCTGTGTTTAAGAAATATTTGTTTTAAATATTATATTTGGCTGGCAAAGTTAAGGAATAAATTGTCTTTCATGTATGTAGCCTGAAAAGGGGAACGTTGTTCTTTGGTTTAAGTACTGTTTTGGAACTGAAGTGACAAATGCGATTACAAACAAGTCCAAAAAGAGTTCTCAAAATCCTCAAGCTGATTTGAATACAATTCCGGAAGACTTCTTTGTTGATTTAAGCAAAGACAATTGTCATGAACTGCCAGTTGATGTAGAAATCAAAGAAGAAAACGAAGTAAGCGACGACGAACCTTTAAAAAATGATGTTGCTACTAATGTCGGAAGCAGACCCTTAATGAGAATAATGCTGTGTTTGTCACAACGATTAGTTGAATTTTTAATTGCTTGTCATTTGGTATGGTTAAAAAAATATGGATTACTCAATGTTCGCCAAGGGGAATGGATATACGCATTGCTTACCTGTGTACAGAAACCGTTAGAACCCAGTACAGTGTCAGATATAAGAAGCATTTGTAAACTTTGTATTTCTCTGAGGAGTAAATTTTGTGATTTTAAGTCAGAAAATGAAAAAATTGTAGGTCCATCTCAAGTTTCTTTGTCGGACAAGGAACTGGAGTACTTAAACACTTTAAATCTCTTTATTTGCATTATTTCAAATTATTTTGGACAAAGCGATTTAATATCTTGAAACAAGAAACCTTTTGGTGAATTTTTAAGGTAATTTGTGTCTTTACTGTGTCGTATAAATCAGTATGTACAATGCAAACATTATAATTGGTTTTTCTGTATCAATAGTTAACTAAAAGGAGTTCTTGGTGTACTATTTTATTTATCTTTTCGTATAAAACGAAGTAGGATTTGCCTATTTATTTTTCTTAAAAAAGTCCTGAAAATGCCGATTGGAAATGAATAAATATAATAAACTGTCATGCTCCAAGTAATAATTAATTTTTTATTGCATTTAAACGATTTTGAGGGCTATGATAATTATAAGTCATTATAAGAGAGTAGAATGAAAGGACTCACATTTCTACTAAGAAGATGTATTCCTACTTATAGTTTATTTATAAATAACAAGTAGCAAGTCAAACTAAACATAGTTATCCTGTATAAATGGTAAGTACTATAATATTGATTGGAAACGTAATTTTCTTGCCTCATAGTCATTTATAGTACATTTTACACCATCATATCATGTACAATTTACAGCAGCAGTGTCAGTAGTACGTTTATCATTTTGCAATTCTTATTAACGAGTATTATGATTTACTATAGCTGATAATAATTACATATCTGCTCGTTTTCCGGCTTGGTTTATTTTGGTTAAAAATTTCCACAACTCTATGATTTTCATCTTTCATAAAAAATCTAAAGTTAGCTAACCTTGTAGTATTAGTCGCAAATAGGATTTACGATTTAAAATTTTGAATTCAACTCATAATTCTGATTTACAGAAAATGAATCGCTTCCAACGGCCCAAGTTTTACATTTTTGAGAATCTGGAATTCTGGACAGATACTTTTTGAGTCATTTGGCTACAAATCATAGAAATTAATTAGTATATTTTTGTCATGAATTTCTTTCAAGAAGCCTGCCGATCATCCCTTATATTCACGTACCTTTAGCACCTCTACGCGTACGAAATAAAAATCATTGATGAAATTTTCGGGTAATTAAGGGTAAATAAATATTTCGTTGAAATGAGACCATAGACCATGTAAGGAAAAGTAATAAATAATAGTGGCAGAGCTGCATAATACCAGTTAGTATATAACATAAAACATCGCAAGTATTTATAAAAAATACGGAATACAAAGGATAATAATTATCTCAACTCAAATAATAAATGGGTATACTATTTTGATCTCTCAGTAAATAATTTGATGACCATAGACATATATTGACATTTAATGCAATAACAAGTATCCGATACTTTAGGAAATTCATTCAGGATTAGGATTATTAGATTATGTGTACAGTCAGTATGTACAGTTGGGGAGCTTATACACTTACTAGTAAGTTTGTATATCAATTTTATTTTGAAATTTCATGAAAGGCCCCATGAGAGTTTTCATGGTCATGTAAGCCACTTTTCTGATAGATATTGAGGTGTATACAATTTATGCTTATGGAACCTTTCATGAAATTTCAAAATAAAATTGATGTACAAACTTACTAGTATTTATGTGTATAAGCTCCCCAACTGTACAAACTGACTGTAACATTATGTATTATGTATAAAGGAGATTCTTTGCCATATTCATTCGTACCTATAACTTAATCTATCTTACGATAGCTTATAAAAACTCTAGAAACTGAGGACTAACAATGCTAAGTATGTATTGTAAATAATTATCGTAGTTGCAAAGAATCGTTGATTTAGTTTCGATTTATCTTCTGTTATCTCTTTACAGTATTACTGTATTTTAATTTATTACGATGATACAACAGACAAATACAATTTACCTGTTACAGTAATATTGAATCATATTATACAACAATTACTATTTAATAAAGAACTTAGCTTAGTTTATAGATAATCACTAATGCAATTACGACGTTTTGCAATACAAAAGGAAAGTCACAGAATGGGGAAAGAATGTTGAAAGCAATGAATCCTTCTACCAAGTAAAATGTTTGATACAATGTACCAGAGGCAGTGTCAGCATAATATTTTAATTTAGTGCTATTTTAACAAGATTGAGTGCTTATGCGAATTACAATTAGTATTCGAATCTTATTTTAAGTAGATAAGTGCCTATAGTAGAATCTACTACAGATAATAACTACCTATAATATTTTCATTAGGTAAAGTTGCTAAATCCTACACTTTTTTCGCAAGATGATATTCAGAGGTTATAATTTCTTATGATTACATTTTTAAAGGTACTTTATTACAGTGTGAAGATATTTGGATTGATAATATTAGTCTGCATAGTCATTCATAAGTCATATAGACTCATATAGAGATACAGATTCTAGAGATAAAATTCAGAATGAGGTCAAGGTATTTAGAGGATAATATTATAATCCATGAGATGTACGTAAGTCAGGTATATTTGTTCTTTTAACGCTTTTCGCCGAAAATGCGTCTTCAGTAAGCGGGTAAAAGGAGTCAATAAACATTTTCATATTATACGTAGGTGTACACATAAATGGGAAACGGAAATGCAAAAGACCAAGATCGTTCTGCAAAGCAATCGTAGTTATTCTAATGGCACAAATAATGTAGAGATAGGAAGAGTTTTACCGGCAGCAATAATGCAGCACATAAAAGAAAACCTCTTATACAAAATATATTTCCGAAAGTTCACTCACCAAGCATTCGAAGATGCGATTCTGAAAGTTTCTCTATTATGATAACTTGTACTTAGTAAGTTAGTTATTTCTTTCAACTTCATTCATATCCACTTCCTTTCCTCCTTCTCCACTTTAAAAAGAAATCCACAGGCAGCCTATTCCATTCATTTCAATAGTTTTTGTAATCTGTTTTGTTGATCGATAGTACGTACGTAATGGAAGGATTACAAATTATTGTTTAAGTTAATGCATCTGTTAAGCTAGAGGGGTAACTTTACTTTTCTGTCGTACATGTAAAATAGTACACTTATGTTTTAGCGTATGTAACCATAAAATTATACACCTACCGCCTACCTACCAGTAATAGTAGTACTGCTAATAAGTATACTAAGTAGTAACATTTGCATAATCTTTATCGGTTATCTATATAATTACATCTTACTTGTAGTAATTGTAATTGCAATTTCCAATGAAACAAACCGGCCAAGTTATTATGTAGTACACAATTGCAATGCAATTTTGGAAAACTAAATGCCTACCGCTGGCTATATTATAACATATGTATTAGTAGATTACAACTTAATGGCCATAATCTTTCTGAATCTGCAATCTGTACGTGCACAAATAATATTTGCAACATTGTCTGAAAAAGCGTTTTCTCCGAATCTTGCTAGACACATAATACTAAAATGGTAGCGTGTAATCAATTTTGTATATTTAATTTAGAAATTTTCAAAAAGTTAGCACAACATTGGAGGGGAAACTTATAAAACATTTTGTTTGCGAAATGCTTACCAAATAAAAAGTAAATTACGAAACATGATCGTAAATCGAGAAATGAACGAATGTACCTACTAGATATTCGTAATTCTTTACCATCTTTCATTAATCATCACTTTTCTAGTTAACTCACATTAGCGATGATTAATTTTGCATAGTTCTTTGTCTGAATATCAAATTATGTAAGTAGTTCGGTTACTATTAATAAGTAGAAGTATGCTGAAATATTATGAGTATAGGTTTACTTATGTTATACGTAGATTGTAGCAATAACATAACATGACAGATGATACCTTACCAATGATAACATATTACATACCGAGGTTACTTAACTGTTATATACTTAGTCGAATCCCAATTGAATACAAGTTCCTTAAGACTACTGCTTATTATATGTACAATAATATACGGTTTACACTTACACACTTATAGTAGTATAATTATTAGTATTTATAAACTGATAGATGATGATGATTGAGGTTATTTGCGAAAAAAGAGGCGGATTGACTCAGTGTCCACTGTAATGGTCTAAAGTATTAGCATTAGAAATACTAGAACAACTTTAGAGGCAATTACCAGCAGAATCAGATCAAGTTCAGACGACAGAACACTTTTCTTTGACTTTCTTTGTGGAACTTCTGGTGCTTTTGGTGTCCAGTTGCAAACTCATATTTCGATGCTTCTCCAAAGTCAACAACTCTTGGAAGAGCTCGTTTACGTTGTGGTTTGTTTTGGCCGAAGTTTCGATAAAATTGCACTGCCAGCGTCTTGCTTCGTTCTCCCCGTCAACCTAGAAGATAAATTCATCCACTATTACCAAACTCCATTAGACTGAAAGGAAATCATATTATGTCACTGCACTGCTCTTCTCAATTTACAGAAACCAAGTTACGGATATGTCATGGAATTTCAGCTAGCAATATATTATAATAACATTTTCGCATGAAATCCAGCCCGAAACAATTAAAGTGCCTTGAATAAAATTCCTGGAACATTATAATGAAAAATATTTTCCGCAAAAAACAATTTCACGGAAGAATTCATCCAAATAAATCCTCTGCAGCATTTACATTGTGATGTTGTATATATAGTATTCTTGGATTGTACATCACGTTCTTACATTTCCCGTAAATCGGCATTATCATTGTTTCACTTCCATTGCTATCTATTGTTTATCCTTGCGGAAAATAATTTCCAATTTGAATTCAATGGAAATAGAAAAAAACATACATTGGTAAGTTCTCGGTTTTCCGACTCGTCGCATTTGTTTCCAACAAGGATTAGAGGAATATCTTGCATATCACCCTTGATGGATTGGATCATATCCCATATTGGTTTGAGTTCTTCCAAACTCTGCCGAGATGTAACGGAGTAGACCAAGATGAAGGCATGACCTACAAAGATAGTTCAATAAAGTATTAATTCCATTTATTTGCTCGACAGCATATTATTGTTCCTGGGCCATCTCAAGTGTAACCTCATCGTACTCGTACATTTCTAAGATATTTATTTGATAATAGCTGTCTCTGTCATTGTTTGCCAACTTTTTCTATGGGGTCAGTTAGAACATGTTTCTGTTTTGTTGTCTGTCTCTGAAAGGGTCTGATTGAGAGTACAAATAAAACGCAGACTATCAATCATCTCACACGTGGAGACCACCAAAAGTAGACATCTTCATAATATAAAACTCTTGAAAGCTTTTCCGATCGATAAGAAGCTTACGAATAGTATATAGCATATTCTCGTCTATCACAAAAATACATCACCTAATTTCAAATTCAAGTTGTCTCCTCTCTAAAAGAACTGTGTACTACTACGCCTCGCTCCCGAGAATCATACATTAAGCATATACTTTTGTAGAAAGAGAACACTACCTTTTGTGTGCTCGTAAAGTAGAACACATTTACTATACTTGCTATTAGATTCTTTAAGGTAACATAATACTACTACATTATGTATTTACTTTACCTTTCGTAATGGAGAGCCGCTGCATGGCAGGGAATTGATGGGACCCCGTCGTGTCCGTTATTTGGAGTGTGCAAACATTCTTATTACAACTTATTACCTGTATAAAACAATTGACAATTATTACAAAAATTCATTATTTCTCAGAAATCCTTTGTCTATACACAACTATTTCATCTTAAGAACAAATCTAAACAGAGATGGAGAGTGTCCATTGTCTCATAAGATGGATCATGTACAAACTCGCTATGTTGAATACCTAGCAGCACTTTCGACTTTTTTCATTGGTGAAAGTGGAGAAAGTTTATATTTGAACAAAAGTTATTTTGTATTCACATTTTTAGTAAGAAACTGTACAACTGTATTCAGAGCGCAAAGCTATTCATGGTGTATTCAGTATTCCATGAATGTAAGGAGCAAAGCTAAGATAGAAATGCAAATGTCTATCTTTATACAATCAGGTAATTTGATAAAAAATTTAAACTGAATATTTTCTTTCCCTATAGGTGAAAGTGGGGAAAGTATATTTCTTTTTCAGTATTTTTGAACTATTTATGTACAAAATGTAGTGAAAGAACAAAAGGTATATGTTGTGATTGTAAACATGTATTGACAAATGAAAGAGTAGATAAAAGTCAAATCAGGGTAAATAAGCATATGCAAGTTAGTTTGTAATTTTTCAGAGCGAAAGTGCTGTGCGATGACTTTGTAGCGAATGTAACAGTCGTTGGTGTTTTGTAGTGTTAAAGTAATTTGTTTTCTCCTCATAGGTTTGTTATAAGCACACAATGAATAATAGGTTGAGATTGAACACTAATAGCCGAGTTCCAGGAAATGCTGATTGGTATGCCATGCAAAGATAACTTTCTCCGGAGAATAAGTCTTCTGTCTAAGGTTGCTCAGTTTGTGTCGGTTGCGATAATTAAATAATGAAGGCAGCCTTAGCGGAGCAAATTGCATTGCCACTAATTCCAGCAGCTATAGTAAAGTACAATTAAGGTACCTATGATAAGTTTGCATGAGGGAAATCGACTCATCTTTCTTAATTAATTTGCCAGACACTGTGAAACTTAATTATATTTCCTGCTCTCTCCATCACTATCAGTTAGGCTTAAACTAGGCGACTACCAATCACTATAAAAGGTACTTTATCTAACTAAAGAGCGTCAGTATATTGTTTCCAGCTTTCCTTGCCACTTTGCCACATTTTGTGGGAAAATGATACAAATTGCTGAAGAGCCTGGTTTGTATATCCTGTCGGTATAATGTTGTTACAAATAAATGTAATCAGTAAAGGTTATGATTACAAATCTGCGGTAGTTTGTTAAATTAATAATACTAGTAATTGTGTTAATTAATTCAAAATGTACACACCTGTCGATAAGTGTCCTCGATTGTGGGAATGTAGGAATCTCGGAATGTGCCTTTGACGAATCTTAGTACAAGTGAAGATTTGCCGACGCCTCCAGCACCGAAAACCACAACACGGTAGTCATTGCTCTGTTCAGGCATTTTCTCTTTTCACTCAAGTCCTTCAGATGATTTTACGGCCGATGATTCTATCAGCCTCCTTGCCACTCCACCAACCAACTGCTAACAGACATACACAAACCTTTTGTTACAACCTCCAACGCTTTTCAAATGCATAAAATCATAATACACAGATGCCAACTCCATTTCCACACATTTCTCTCTTTTCGTCCCAATTAGTAAAGTTCAGTTCAAAGAACAAAAATCCTCAACATCCTTCACATCCATTTAGAAATGCAAAATGGTCAGAGTGGAACTTATTTAGAATGAAACTCTTATTCATCTTTGAACGTAAACACCCGTGGATGTCCTTGTTTATTTTCTTAAGTTCACTACGCCAAATTTAGAGCACAGTAATTAAAACAATTAATAGCTTTAGGATGAACTTCAAAAGGTGAAAACGCGTATAATTAAACAAAAGGTGAAAACGTGCAAATGATGAAAACACAGTTCACAAATCCGAACTTGAGAAATGTAGAAAGGTGAACAGTATGTGGAAATATGCGAGTGTTAGTGCAGGTATACTAGTTTAGATCTGAATCTGCATGAAATTTTCTACCATTCATTGCAGCATGCATAAGAATAGCTCAGATGAGAACAGAATGTAAAGTTTTCAAAGCATAATAGGAAGTTCGAGGCAACTAGGAAGGAAGTATTTGTTTTGCGTGTCGTAGTCATAAAATTAGGAATAGGTTCTCGGAACCATACCTGTTTGTTTACAAAACTTCCCCAATGTGATCATGTAATCAAGTGTACAAACACAGTCTCCCTACCTGTATATTTTACGGATCGTGACTGAAGAAAACTTATTCAATTTAGCGAGTAAATATTGTGGGCACATATAAAATATTCATATGCAATGCTATACTGCTATATAAGGCATATTGAGACAATACTCATTAACGTGAGTCGATCTGAGTAGAACATGGTTGACATTGAGATAAATAGCCCATAACATTGTCAGTGTCAGCAGAAGTTACCCGGAACCCGTATGGTTTCTTACTCCATTTATAACAAGGAGCATACTGAAGTCCTAAAGTTAGGATATTAAATGATACGATCCATGAATTTGCCGAAACTTACCTACTCACGACCACTAAAATAAAAGTAAATTGAGCCTATAGACTGAGATTGGTAAAAAATTTCATTTGGTATCGGTGGAAAAAGGATTTAATAAATAGGGTTCTGTTTGAGCTGTGATATTGGTATATACATTCTTCTGATATTCGTTTGATGTATAAAATGTAGTGTGACTGGGTCCGTTTGATTATTGTGTATCTGTGTAGCTCATGAGGATTTCGTGTTAAGAAGGAATGAGCGGGTGCATATAGAGCAGGAATCATAGAGATTGCAGTCCGATGTACATTATTATATTTGTGTGTGGAAAGATTGGATGGAAACTCTCTGTTCTGCAAGGATCATGGTTAGAATGTGTAAGTAAGCAATAAAGGAAAAGACAACTGTGTGTTCAGCTCAGTGTGGTATGTGTGGTGTGACCTTCTCCAGAAAAAGGATTCAGATCATAATGGCAATGGCAAAATGCCATTGCTAATTTGGCATTGGCAAAGAAATAGTAGAACTTCTATATTTATATCCTCCTTTGAATTTCCATGTGTTGTGCCGGATGATTCTTGGTTCTATTTACTACGCGTATATTATATGAAAACTGGTTTGGTCCATCTCATCCTCAGTCAACTGGCAGTAAACGACTCTCCATACTATTCATATCTCGTAAAGGATTGTTCTTATATTATTATTCCTTTTATGTTCCGTTATGCGATGCAATATGAGTGTGTGAGCTGTTGGCGTTCCACGGAGAAAGGAAAAAGAGCATCAGATCAGCGTCGGCAACAGGAAATCAAGGCAAAGAGAAAGGAGCATAGAGAGTAGATATTGGATAATGCTTACTACACACTACTACTTCAAGACTTCTACTGAACGAATTACGACCAAGTTTTCAGCATCAATTTGCTCCTGCTTTCTCTCCTTTTCTACTGCCCTATCAACTTCGTCCCAGCTTTACTTTATTTCCCACCCGCAAAAACTTTGTATTCCTTTCGCATCAGCACACTAGTTATATCCGGAGTGGATGCTTGTCAGGAGATATAATATCAAATCCAAGGCTGCTACCGTAAATCCCAAAACAACTCTATCAAAATTTTGTCATTTTAATTGTTTTCAGCCACATGCCCTATTTTCGATTGTAGATATTAAATACAGCTATGTAATTCACAGATCCTGCGTCAGAATCAGAATGGTAGTAATTTCTTTTGTTGATCACCTTAAATATTTTTTACACTTAAATACGTCAGTATGCGTCTTACCTCAATTTAAGTGAATATCATGCATGGAGTAGTGCAGTGCAGTGAAATTAACAAAATGCCTTTTATTATCTTGTATATTCTAAAATTATTTCTATTAAAAATTCGCATTTGTTTTTAAAACTATAATAAATTATTAATTATACCTGCTGTGATATTATTATTATAGCAAGCCTTAGTTATAACTGATTGGAAGGTCAGGGCAGGGAATAATTTTCGGCATACTTCCTTGTTCAGGTAAAAACTTAAGTATTGTTTCAAAACCATTTTTGTATCACGAAAATGATTAAAGAGTGGAGATTTGTCCACAGCATTTAATTTACTATTATTTTCAAGGGATAAAATATAATTGAGTTAAGCCTTGTGGGGATATTAGGATCTTTACGGTGTACATTCCGGTGCAATAGTCTTAACAGGATGATGACTATATACACGTACTAAGCGACTTTAGTATTAAAAGAACAAAGAGCTTAAGTCAGGGGAAAGTAGAATGGGGAAGCGGTAAAGATGTCTCAGCGAATTATATTCTCATAGTAGGCTTTCTTAAAGTTGAATGTTGAAGGTTGGCATGATTTGGTGTGGTTGAGCCTGTGTGAATTGGGATGATGGGATAGGGTGGAGGTGGACTTGGAGGAAAGATGCAGTTGTAAAATCTAAGTGCAAAGTTGAGGCATGCTGTACTCTCTTCCTCTATACAGTTGAAGTTTAATGCTTAAGCAGTGCTTTCCAAGTTTAACATTTTATTATACTTATAGTCTATGAAATGGAATGGTACTTGTCAAGGACTTTCTCAATCGATTGTTCATTCGTACATATACATACCTATATATCCTCAGAATTTTCATTCGTAATTTCACATATCGAGCAGTTTTGCTTTGTGCTAAGTCTAGTTGAGCCTGTATTCTCCGGCCCGAGCTGGAAATGCTCAGCAGAATAGAAAATAGACTCTTGTAAAGCCAGGAGCGATGCAGACAAGGATAGTAAGGATGCCGTCGTCAATTGAACATTACGTATAGTAGATGTACATGGTATATATCCTTGTGCTATAACGGTTATTGTCGTCAGAGAGTCAATGCGATATACCATATTGCAATTTCTATGTACATCTTTTGCAGGAACTGTCGTTGTCCTTGCGAACTGTATGACTTCCTACCGCACAGAAAGAGAATTGGACGGTTGGATATGAATGTATCAATACATAACACTCCTATTATCACAACTACTCTTGTGAAAAGGAGAGTAAACTGAGTAAAGCAAGGTATTGTTACTTGAGCTGTTTGTGTTTGTTCCCTGGGTGGCTTGAAAATTTTATCGCTAATACCATCTCACACGGAATGATATTACGGGGACACGAGACCAACAAACTTTACTTTTAACTGTTGACTAACTACTAATACTACTTACTACTGATGGAGAGTGCACAGGCACTCAAGGCATTGCGGATCTACACAAAATAAATTGGAACATGCTATAAATTCCCTCAAAAGTTTTCCTATTCAAAGTGAGTAGGCCAAATGTACGTAATGCCAAATAGCTATTCTCGTCGCAAACACTTTTATATGTAGGAATATGATGCATTGAGCACTAAAAGCAATCAGCTTCCTGAGTAAAGTACATGTGTTGCACTCAACTCAGATGTAGTTTTAACTTAACACCTAAACTACTGGCCACCACGTGGTTCAAGTTATACTGATCGCATTAGTACTCCTTTATGTTCACCGTCCTCTATATACCTATGATTTAACACCTATTAATTATGTCTACAATAAACCCAGGGGTTTACTAGACTTTCCCCGATAATTACGAACATTACTGATAAATTATGTACACCAAGTTTTGCTGTTAACATTTTGAATAACTAATATACTTTTATGACCTAGCAGTTGACTCCAATCTCTCTAATCAGTAATAAGGCATTGGAATTGCATGTTCGTTCGCAATTTTAAGTTTTTTTCATCAAATCATGTTTGCATTTTAGTACATTAAGGGTGTGCGATACCCGGCCCCTGAATAGGCACTAAATGTATTTTTGCGCTTCAGAAGATCATGGATAACTCAAAAAATAATTTATGTACAATTC
>JABASH010004784.1:0-13325 GCA_019776445.1 Tomocerus maximus | reverse complement strand
TTTTCAGGAAAAATCAGAGAAATAATAAACATACATAATTAGCAAGGAAAACCAAAATGAACAAAAACTCACGCCAACTGCAACTATCAGCCAGTGCCAATTCGGTGCCAATAATTCTCCGAATTGCCACCAATCAAATCCTTTAATTTGAGGTTTGACAATATGTTTGCTGCCGGAATATGAGTCTTCGTCTTCATCATCTTCATTATCGCTGTGATGATGAACACGAGATTTTGTAGAGCGTTCATTGTCTTCACCGGAATCTGTTTTATCAACACCGATACCACTTTCTGTGTCCTGTTTTTTCTGTACCGAAGAAGTTATTTCCACGAAAGACACAGATTTCACATCCTTATTTTCCGGAGATACACTGCTATCACATTTAACAATCCAGCCATTTCCATTTTTTGCAAAATAAGTTCCAACAATTATACAACCTCCCACACCTACAATTGCGATACGTGCTAACCCGATGCTTTCTTTGGATTTAATATTTGGTCTTGACGAATACTGCTTGTTAATATTTCTGAACCGTACTGGAGTTAAATACCTCTTTATAGAATCTTTACAGCTATAATTTCTAGATAACCGTGAAAATGCAAACATTGCAAAAATAAATATTTATTACTGTTTTTGATTATGTAAATGCTAAATCAAAGATGTTAAACTTCTGTTTCACACTATATGCATGTAAAACATAGATTTGCATATACTTTACCAGAAATAATCTGCCCTAATTACCTCTGACCTTCCTACATTGCTTACTTTCTTAATCCATTTCTTCTTCCTCTTCACGTGTGAACTTAAGATTATTTAACTTCCCCGCTGCAGTCAAGGTTTAACTCTGTATATAGACATCGTGGATAAGGTAAGATCTTTGTAAACACTCGCATGCAAGAATTGCACTTCAAGTTTAGAATTCTCAAAGGTATTATTTTCACTTAACTTGAGACTGTGTGTACTTACTGACTTAACTGTTTTAAAATGTGTATGCAATCTGGAATTGGATGTAGATTTTGTGTGAAAAAGTGTGAATCGAATGTGGACATTGAATGTGCTGAAAATTATCTGCGCATTATTTGTGGCATGCAATGCGTATTAATGGTCTTAATACTAGAGCGGTGACACGGTGATTTCTTGTTAATAATAAATTATTGTCAAGACTAAAATATGTCCCTTTATGTGAATTGTGCCTTAGTTTTTTTTCGTTTTATTTCAACCTGATTGCATTACGTATACATGTCATCCATGTAGTATCCATTTTTAATTGGTAGTAGAGTGTTTAACATTTGGGGAAGTACATGGTCGCTATACTTGAGAGTAAGCGTTATTCCGTAGCCATAACGTAATAAATTATGTAACGTATTTAAGTCTTACGTAAGCCCAAAATTACGGGCAAGAAAGGTTACCTTGCCTGGCATCAGCGGTACAAACAGTAGCGTCCTACTCAGTTACGTGAAAGGACAACGCTTACTCTCAACTAATTGGTGTCGATGAATAATTGTTATCGTAAAAGGCAAATACTACTTACATTTACATCTTACATACACACATGTTCATAGGTAAATGAACCTTATCAAATGTTTTCATTAGAATATAGGTTTCCTCTTGTATTTATTTTGGTAAATTAGAAGTAGAGCACAGATAACGTGACCCAAATGAGTCTTTGATGTCATTTCGACCCCCTTTTCTTATCTTACGAATAAATGTCCAATATGTCGATGGCTGTATGGTAAAATAAAATAAGGTGCAAGCGTGTCGGGTGCTATTATAACAACACCAACTATTACTTTGCAACGAACCTTCCTCCTTCCTCACTACCTATACAATATATTTACTTACAATCTATGCATACTGGTTGCCTAATACATATATATTGTGATAGATAATTATTTACTTATTTTAATCTGTAATTGAACATCTAATCTGTATCTATCAATCTCAATAAATAGGTAAGCTATAGCGTCAGCGTACGTACGTAGCGTTGCTTGAGATCAGTATAGTTTAGTACATATAGACAAATATCTTTTACTATTTGTTTTGCGAAAACGTAGCTTACAGTATTACAGTAACAGTTATAGACATTAATAATCAATAGTACACGGTAATCATCTATGATATACTGAAAATCAGCCACATGTTATCTAACATATTATAAATACTAAGAGTTGATATTATCTGTATTTGGGTAGTGGTAAGTTTTATT
This sequence comes from Tomocerus maximus, assembly GCA_019776445.1. Taxonomy (NCBI): domain Eukaryota; kingdom Metazoa; phylum Arthropoda; class Collembola; order Entomobryomorpha; family Tomoceridae; genus Tomocerus; species Tomocerus maximus. The sequence goes on along the minus strand of JABASH010004784.1, from coordinate 11,119 downwards.
CTGATAAATTAATACTTCAGAATCGACGTGGGAAAACTAGCAGTGTAAAATGGATTCAGAAACATCGGATTTAAACTTATTTTTAGCAATGTCAATAAAATGTTATTCAACTACTTACTTCTAATTTACATTACAAGAGTACAATGATCTTTGAAGATGCTGATGGACAAATAGATAACTCTAACACATTTCTTAATTTATAACCTCTGACAGAAGAATATATTGGAAGTATCTCATTGATGATGCAAGAGACGTTTCTCTCCTTTTCATCCCAATCGACGGTTAATTGCTTTGCTGCAACTTTTTATTTTTACGTTTTCCACATACATACCCATCTTTTGTCTTTGATTTCCCTTGGAGGCATTTACCAATCATGAAATCTTTATGATCATAAATAGAAAATAGTCACGTAAGAAATCTTAATTTCTGAGTTAGTCCTCCCAACTTTTATACATTTAGGTGCATCCGTCTTGTAAAGTCTAATCCGCAACTGCATAGGCAGGTTTTACGTGTTGATAAGATGACCTGAGGGAACATGAAATCAAAACTTTTACTTTCGTTTATTATTCATAGATATGCCTCCAAATAGATTTCTTGTGTACTCACAAACCACTAACGACTGAGCTGAATGAGATGCGAAGTAAATACTAAGCCCATTGAATATCAAGGGGATTCAGGTGCAACTGATGCTGCATCTGAACTATCGAACTAAATTAACAATTTAACTCCCCAATTGTCTTGTCACTGGCAAATATAATACCAAGACTATGTGAACGGACAATTTTAAAATTTATTTCACTGCTTCATTTACATTACATCACGCACAATACCAGATTTGCAACTTCAAGTGCCATGCTTAAAAATGTCCACTCTTCTAAATTGTTTTGTTACTTTAGTTAAAATAGTACTTATTCCCCAACATTTACAAATTATTCTAATGCAAGTAAACTAAAATAGATATTCGCCAACGTTTTCAGAGTAATTTAATGATTAAAACAAAACAACATCAATGATTAAAACAAAACGTTGGCAGTAATCAATAGTAAACGTATTCAATAAAAAGGTATAAAGTTAGCTATACAATTTGAGCAATAAGTAATGAGAAATGTACTTGAGTAGCATAAATAGTACAGTTACATTACATTATTTTTTGGTCACTGTTTTGTTAGCATGAACCAAAAGGTATTTCTTAAGTGAATAATTGAATGGGTCCATGAAAGGAAAGGTTTATTTCATTTCATTGTGAATTGCTGTCTCGGAGGGTGGGATTTTTGTATCTTTATCAAATGAAATTAAAAGTGAATTTAATTTGTATTCTGTTCTTTGCGGTGAAAGAGGAGTCCAAATCAACTCAAATCTAACACAGACCACAAAAACTGCGTCCAAATGAGATTCTGATGAGCTTGCTGTCATTCATTCTGACTGCATTATAAAAGAGTTGTTAACTTCTGCTTTCAGATTACCTTTTACGGGTATAATGGACGTACCCGATGAAATGAGTATGTATTATGTATATATTGCAGCTTTATTCCATCTTCTTCATCCGTAAATTTACTTGAGAGACAAAAGTAGATAAAAGATTTTCTTTCTGTTTTTTACTCATCTCAATAATTTGAAATGCATTTTTAAGTACACTCAGATTTTTTATTGTCCATGGTCATGGTCATTTCTTATATGGTTCAATGACTTCGGAAATCGGGAAACATTGAAATTTTTGTCTATAAAAATTAACACTATACTATGCTATACTGAGCAAATCTGGTAATAGGATAATTCATCAAAAGCATTTTTGAAAATATGGCAATGTAGTGGCAAACGTATCTAATCCTGGTCAATAAATAATTAATTATTTCAACTTCATGAAGTTCTTTGCAGCACCAAAATAAGAATATTATTTAATTTGCTGATTTATTATTTTAATTTCCTGAATTGATTTCCTGAGATGCATTATTGTCTGTTATCTATCAGGGACATTATTTACAGTTTATTTCCAATTTTTGAAATCCGAATATAATGTATCTGTATATGAAGTATTTTGAAGAAATGATAAGTCCTCTACAGGGAGATATTCGATGAATGAAAAGTGTGCAACTGTACAATATTATAAAACCCTAAAGTGTATCGTTTGTACAGATACTACAGTAGATGTTTCTAAAGAGAATGAGAAAGGAAACTCAGACTGAAAATACAAAAAGAAGCCTCGTCACTTAAAAGTCATCCCTAAGAACATTGAATCAACTGAATTGAAATAGAGTGCATGCAGCCTGTTAGGAAGTAATTATTCTGTTGCCTCTCGTGTCATGTGGTGGATGGAAGGAGGAAAGGCAAGGACGCTCTGAAGAGTCAAGGGAAATGCAAGATAATATCCTAGTCAGTCATCAACCAAAGTTAGAATACTGAGACTGATTTCAAGATTCACGAACATGGGAAATGTTTGTCAAAATTTTAGGGAGGTAAATGTATTGTATACAAAATATAGACATAGATTGCTTGCACCTACATCATTTCTATATTATGATAGCCTTTAGTGTCTTTATATTCATGACAAACGAAAGGCATATGCACAATGTGTAAAAAGCCCTATTTAAGAATTCCCCATGTACTTCCGCAAATGGATCTATATGGAAAATGTAGGAAGCTTCTGTTTTCATTTAAGCGTGACAAGATGCAATATGATGTAAACAAAAGGAAGACAGGTGAAACTAAAGGAACAGGTAGAGTATCTACGTGACTAAAAAACCGCTACGGCTTTAATGACTGTTCATAATGCACACAATACATTGTCAACTTAAATTAGGTAGAAATACCCCTGTCTATAAATATAACACAAATATTGTAGCTACAACTAAAATTGTCGAATACATTTGAATAGGACACTTGTATGTGTGTGTATGTATGTATTCTTCCTGTGATTTTCTCTGTATAGTCCAATTTGCTGATTCCTTTTGGTAACTTTAAAATTTCCGTTTCCGTTTCCCTGTTTTTTCTTTCTGGCCAATTGCATTATTTACTTCTTTCAATGAGACTATTATTAGGTCTTTTCCTGATTCCATTCTTGCATGTGACAAAATTAGAATTCTTTCAGTGATACAGATACAGACAGAATTTTAGTCTTCCGTCCAACAATCACAAATTAATTATAAATAATTTGTGATTGTTAAACGAAAGGCTAAACCTCTGGGTACAGATTGTGGAAGGCAATGATTTCGATTTGTATTTAAAGAGGATTGTTACTGAGTGAAATATTAATAACGCTTAGAAATGAGCCGCTGTAAAACGTTTTACTCAAGCTCCTTGACATCAACAAAGACAAGGCGAAGTAATAAAGCAAAAGGTAAAACCAACGCTGTAGCTAAATATCCAATAGATCATGATGAACCACAGCAATTCAGCAACAAATCATTAGGGAAGACGTGGGGTGTGTATCCAAAGGAGGACGTAAGTACGACTGCAGACATATTACCTTCATTCCCAACAAAATGATTCTCATTAGAAGAAACCTATGGGTGCTCTTGCTCTCCTACTTGGTCCATTCCTTTGAATCTTATCCATCGTTAGCACACACCTATCCTTTCCTTGTTATCAATATTGCAGAGACCAAGAGGCAGAAAGCACTCGTGCCGTGTGCTTTATGGAGTTTCTCCTCAGATACAAGATGCCTACTGCTATCTTGTCTTTTAGTGAACAAAAATAGATTCATACAGAACGAGCATTTCTATTCTGGGGTAAAATGAAGAGCTAATTGAGTTGAGTTTATGGTGTAATTTGTAGCTTTCTAATTGATTGAAGGATCCTGGTTTGGCTTCACCTAATGGAAAAAGAAAAGCCGGGTTTTGTAAAGATTGGGTTAATTTACTGGGGAGCAGGTCTGAAATAGAATCTCGAATGAGGTTAATGAGGCCAACACAAAGTAAAATTGTTCTTGAGAATTTTCTTATAATGAGTATAGCATCTAGTAAGTGTGCCAATACAACTATAACGAGAAAGAGTTCAACCTGAAAAGAAATCATAAAGCACACCTGCAAAAGTTTTGTTCCTTCGACCATGAAAGGTTTCCTTGTCAGAGTATCAACACAATAATAAATGTTGCACACTTTGCAGTAAAGACCTGCCGAAAAGTACTACGAAGAAATTATAGTTGCCAATTCCCAATTGTTAATTAAAGATTGAAATTAAAACTTGATTTTGTTGACAAAAGTCAGGAATATTGTTTGCAAGGAATTAAAAAACGCCATGTGAGGTCTGATGTCAAAGAAAATGCTTTACTGTCTCGATGAGGTAGACTTTGAGTTGATTTTAAGTGCTCGGGACATTTAACAAGAAAACTGACGTTGTGTAACACAGTTTTCTTTGATATCTTATCTGTTTACAGTTGATCTTTGCGGAAACTTTGTGTTGTTTGAAAAGATGCTTTCTGGTAGTCGTTTAGGGTTTTTAAGTTATGATTTAAGAGTTCGGGAAGCCTTTGAGAGAGCCTTTTAATTAGAAATATTAAAGTGTGTGAGTTTTTGTCTAACCGTGCTGTTATTTACAATTCTGTTCTCTGTGAACACGAAGAATTAAGAGAATTGTAAATAAATTGCCTTGTATATGTACCTATTACTAGATATCGGTTCTTTTTGTTCTTTATCTAATCCGAACCTAAGAAAAAACAAGTCACGCGATTATTTTGGTAAACAGGAAAATCATTTCATGTTTACTTCTGATCTTTACACTAAGGATTTTCGGTAAACAGTTTGCTTTGAGAATTAGTTACGCACTTTTAGGTTTTGATACGCTTTTGATCTTTCAGTTGAAAATATGCCGACTACTTTCGGTGGGATCTCAAAGCTGGGAATAAATAAAGAACCTAATTTGAGTGATGCTACAACTTTTGTACTAAAAGAACTTTTTTCTCATTTTTGGATGAACATTTTCACTTTTTAAGTTCCCGTCCTTTTTAGACTATTATCCTTTATTTTATGAAAATACTTGTTTACCTCTAAAACAATTTGAACATGACATTGCTTTAGTAAACAGAAAATTTCACTTGCCTCAAGTAGTATTGAAATGCATAGAAAGTACTTGCATTTCTGTGGGTTGTAAATATTGTTAATAATTGTCCTATGACAGAAGTCAAGAGAATAAAGCCACTTGGACTTAGGTGCACTTAGGAGAGTGTGGAAGAAGGACTCCCTGCCTGGCACACGACACCAAAAACAAAACAAGCTAAGAAATTGTGTGCTGAGAAATTAAAATTCAAGAGAGCACACAGTTCTTCGGTTCTCATCATCATTACCATGACTCAAGCCTGGTCTAGTCAAATGACTTGTTTTTAAGGCGAGCACTAATAAGGACGGCTATATACTTGATCCGGTTTCCTCTGTTTCTCTGTCATTCATTTCATAAGCTAAAGCTAAGAAAATGCTTCTGATCCAACCGGGTCAGTTAAAAGTATCTTTAATATTACGAGCATAACAAGACCGCAGGTATAAAATATAAAATCAACGGATTCGATCAAAAGTCGAAGCAGCAGTTAGGTTCAGTTATTTCAAGTAGATAATATAAGTACTGCTACTAGTAAATACTTACTAATATAAAAATCGAAGGAAACAGTAAGTGTGTAAAAAGGGTACCTTAAGAACCTTAAACCTAGTCAAACTAACTCACGTCAAAATATGTAGAAATTACAGGTCCAATAGGTTTTCGCTTCAGGCCTGGACTGAACGATAGAAAATCATCAACAGATCCTTTTCTTGTCGACCAAAAACAAAGGTTGGGTCAGCTTTACGAACCACTGACTGCTGTAATGATGTAAAAACGTCCTTGTTCAACTCTTCCTTTCTATAAAAATCTAGAATAACTGGAGTAAAATGCATCAATAGCCAGGGCACCGGTTCAGAACTTACGCACATTGACTTTCAATTAAGTTTACTTGCAATCTCTAGCCTTAGCAGATAATATTCATTTGCGTCCATTTCCAATTCAAAATATTTTCCAGTTCTATTTATAAGTACAGTCTGGTACAGTTTATTTTATTAATACCCAATATCTTTACACATGCTTGTGACTTGTTGCACATTATACTTCAAATGATATAATCAAACTGACTTTATTAAAACATAGATATGAGATTCGTAATGCAGAACAGTCAAATTCATTTTATTTGGTAGTTAGTAGTTAACGTTTTAGTATGTACATTTACTTCTAACCTTTATTTCTGTAATGAATTGGATTTAGTCGAATGATGGCCCTAGGGAGTTGACTGTGGAAATCAAATGCTAAGTCATATAACTAAATATAACTAATTTTCTATTTTTCTCAGTATATTAAGTACAAATTGTATGAATAGTAAGAAAAATGGTACATTTTATTTTATCTACAGTATTTCCAAGTTATACTCAAGCAATTGCTTCAAGTAGCATTTATATTTGAAACAAATAACAGTTTTGTGCTTTCCTTGCATCATAAATACATAAGTAAAAGTTCTGCTAAGTCAAAAAGGGTTGTAGTATACAGTTAGCGGTAACCGGTATATTATCTTCTGTAACTTGATGAATATTATGTAAGCTATGTCATAAATACCATGTTTAAGGTTGTTTGGAGGTCTGAAAATAGTTTTGAGTTTCATACACATCTTCAAAAATGAGTATCTTTGGTGGCCCTGCCGTAGTCATAATCAACGGTATCGTATGATTTGTAAAGTATTGGTTTACATAAGAATGATAGAGGTAGAGAACCCGTTAGGTAAGGATACAGATCAAGTCAGATTCCAAACTCTTGTGGAATTCACTGTGTAGTACAATTATGCAGTAGTAAAGACAGTGTTGAACAACTTGAGGAAGATGATCCACATCAAATACTGATGTTGATGGGTGAAACTTTTGAGCAATGGTGGCTTCTAGATGGAGGGGTAATAATAATAAATATGAATTACATAAAATAATTGTATAGTCTTGTTTTGTATTGCTAAATGAGTTTTGTGAGTGAAGCAATAATATTATGTTAAGTAGACTCTTTACTATAAAGGTGGGTACTGTAGGAGTAAATGTATTATTATTGCTACCACGATAATGCAATATTGTTAAGGTGAAACATAAGTATACTACAAAATCACTTTGCATTGTGTAACAACTAAATGTCAAAACATCACCCAATGCTCACAATTCCAGCTGTTGCATTGCAATTGTTTTTAATTTAAATGAACAGTAATGTATGTAAAGTCTACAAAAGTTAATGATAGAGGTTTGATGTAGCTAAAGAGCAAAGATTGAAAACCTGAAGCTAGAGATTAAAAACAAAATATGCAGACAATGATAAAACAGAGAGTTGTGGATTTTCCTTGAATGTACTCGTTTCTCGTGTTTGATTAAGGTTTTTTGTTTAGAAAACAATTTAATACCTTTTCAACATCTCTGCGGGAGTTGACACCATCTCCTACCGGGCACAAAGGGGATTTTGCCTATCCCAATTATGCAGAAGGCACTATGACATGAAAGCAATTAGTTCTGAAAGCAAACCTGAAGCAACTTTTAGAGAATTCTTTTCCTTTAAAAACCAAATAAGTGTAAACTGTGAAGAGTCTGGAATCAACAATTGTGATTGCATAATAATTTCGGTAAACGTTCTTAACGAAATAAATGTTATTTTTACAGGATATACAATTACTGACGTACCTACATCACTATACATGATATGGATTTGGGATTGCTATCTAATAGTCAAAGAGCCGACCTTTAATCAACTGCTGAATTAGCCGATCTAGTAGACTTTGGTATCTATTTTCTGTAATCAAATACATGTTCCTCAAACTTGGAACTATTTTTATTGAATCCATTTAAGTAAATTGATACAATTACATTTAGTGTGAACATGTGATGATGATATTAATATTAATAGCTGCAAGAACCATTTATCTGCATGTGAATTTCCTCAAGCCATGAAGCAATTTCGGAATTTTACTTTTTTTCTTCTTCCACTTCAGACCCAGACAATTTGGATCACACACGCACGTCTATGCTCAAACTATGCATGATATTCTGAGTGTTCCTCAATGGAATTCTTCTACAGAGAATATTTCCCAATGTAACAAAGCAGGAAGCTAAGTCCTACGTTCATTTAACAGTCATTGTTGTAGGTCAAGTCTCAGGCATTCTGGCATTCTACCATGTCGCATTTCTATGTTACAAACAACTCTATATAGTACAGTCAATATTAATTTTCATGGACCTTATCCATATTTTACTGTTTGCTCTGACAATGTATAACATTGTAAATGCATAATATTATGACTATGATGTAAATCTCAAGGTAGGTACGCAACAAATTCTTTAGTATAAATACCCACATCATATAGTTCAGAATTTATAATATTTAGCACTAAGCTCTACATTATAATTAAAAAGACTGTAATGCATAGTTAGCCTTTTAGCTTCATCTCTCACACTGTCAGTGAGATTACTATAATGTATCGCATTTATTATTGTCGGCGAATCGAGTAATTATGTATCTGCATATTTGAATAATATCTGAATTATATTTATCTTTGAATATTATGCTGAGAGTGTCAGCCTAATATGTATGCATTTAATATGTAACAAAAATATAGCTGTTGATGTTGTAGACAAATGCGTAATGCTGGTACACAAAGTACTAAAGAGTGTAGCATAGTAGCCTGTAAATTCACTTATTGTTTAAGTAGTGCCTATGTAGATTGTTTAAAGCCCGACATCCGTCTGCCTCAGTCTCAGGCGGTGACGAGTGAACTGAAGTGAGTGAGTAGAATAGTAAAAAATATGAGTAATTGTATCTCAATTATGTAAATCAATCTGTAGACACAAAAAAGGCTGACACAACTAACCTACCTCAACTCAACGAAAGATTTCCCTATGTTGGGGTTTAGTAATTTTGACTTTGTTGAGCAGGTGGAGGCAGGTAGTAAGTAGACCGTCTTATATTATTGGCATCCTCAGTGAATTCAAATCATCTCTTTGTACAGTTAAGATCCTTAATGCATAATGATATGTAAAGTTAAGTGTGGGCAATTTGATGTAATGTAAAATGGTCGGCATATATTTATAGGCGAGCCCCACCCGTTTGCACTTAAGTTAGTTAGTATCTCATTAAGGATTTCATTAGGTACAAAGCTATGGACACAAGTGCATTAGTAAATGTTTAACCAGTATAAATAAGTAAATGAGGAGATGTCTGAGTATTGCATGTGTCTGCGGGCATTAGTGTTCTGTACTGAGTGCTTTGTGCTCCACTAGCTCGTTAGCAACTGCTGCGGCTTGAGTTTGATGGCTGATGGTAGGTAGGAGCGGATTAAAAAATTAACTGGGAGCTGTAATTGTATTATTAGACAAACTATTGTGGTTCCCTAACAATCTTCCAGTTACAATTAGTGGAGAAATTATTTTAAAGCCTCATATGCGCCCTACTATTACTCTGATCACAAAGTGCCCCCCGGATAGTATGTAGGAAGGCAAAAATGATAATTCCTGGCATAATAACAAATGCATATCTTTTACGATTAGCCCGTGAAACGCTTCGGAGAATAAAGAAAAGGGATCAAAATAGTTCGGAAGCCTCAAAGATCATATCGTTCCCCTCAGGATTTACATCTCAGACAACTTAGACCCAAATGATATTATAATTCTTATCCCAATACACAAGTAACTAAATCCCTCGTATTAAAGTAACGGAAATGATCGTATTAGAAGAGCTACCTGATGAACCTTTTATGTAGCCTTTGCAAATGGGATGACTTTTGGTACCGTTACTTATTTCGGATTACAAATATGGATTCAGGCAATTTAGTCAAGTGCATAATTAGTTTGGGTTACTAGAGTTTTTTGACTGCGATTAAGATTAGTTGGATAATACTCTACTATGCAATTACCATAAAATGACAAAATCATATAAAATTGACTTAGCAATGGTTAATGTATCATTGTAGATGGTTCTATGTAAGTTTGTAGTGCATTTTCATGTAACATCATTTTGTGCATTTTAATTAATGAATTGCTAATCTTGGGAAAATTAGCCATAGATAAATGAAATATATTTCTTTTGAGTAAATGAGTCATGTATACACACACAGGCTATTTACAAGCATAGTTGCTGTGTGTAATAAAAGTACTAATGGTAATTGACGCATTTATGAATGTCAACTGTAATTGTAACATGTTTACAATTGATGGTTCTTGTGTCTTCAGTATAACTTAACCAGCCGCCGCAACCTTGTGTGAGGTCTACTCTGCTACTACTCCATTATATTGCACTAGAGCAACATAAGTTCACTTTTAATTTCTTCTTTACGAAAGGGTTCAGTCTAGTTTAGTGCCCTGGCATGATATGCAATACAGAAAGCATATTTAAGTCAATCTTTTTTATCTTATCTCAATATCATGTTTTTCTTGATGGACTTCGATTTTTAAGTACTAAGAGTTGTCCTACTCAAAACTTAATGAAAGAAAAATGTAATGCATGTTTCTTCATGGAAAACAACTGCGGCTTCTGTGATATCTGTATTTTTCTAGCAAAGTGCATTTTTAGATTTACCTTAGCCGTCAAGCATTTTACAATCACTCTGTGCATCACTCCAGTAATATCACGGCAATGCAATATGGCGACCATTCTTGTGTAGTACTTATCTGTACTAATGTACCTATAGTATAGAAGTACAGCTCAGAACTTCTTTCAGCTTATTATCTCATTACTTAAATATATGTACATGATAGGAATAAATAATTTAGTATGTATATAAAGCTTATCCTCATTTATTTTCAAATTGGTTTTATTTTCTACTTATAGTATACATAGATCTGGAATACGCTCCGGCAAAATTGCATTCGACAGTAACATTTGATCTAATAATATTATGTTTGATATCAAAACCCATAATATGTAAACTACTATACGAAAATGTGTTACGGTCGGCACGGTAACAGGAAAGAATGTCCCCGGGAAAAAATGTCCCCAGTGAAAAAATGTCCCCGGGAAAGAATGTCCCGGGAAAGAATGTCCCCAGGAAAGAATGTCCCGGGAAAGAATGTCCCCAGGAAAGAATGTCCCCGGGAAAGAATGTCCCCGGGAAAGAATGTCCCCGGGAAAGAATGTCCCCGGAAAGAATGTCCCC
>JABASH010004783.1:0-13328 GCA_019776445.1 Tomocerus maximus | reverse complement strand
CCACCACCACCTAAACCAGCACCTGTACCACCTAAGCCACCACCACCTAAACCAGCAGCTCTACCACATAAGCCACCACCACCTAAACCAGCACCTGTACCACCTAAGCCACCACCACCTAAACCAGCAGCTCTACCACATAAGCCACCACCACCTAAACCAGCGCCAGTGACACCTAAGCCACCGCCACCAAAACCAGCACCTGTACCACCTAAGCGACCACCACCTAAACCAGCACCTGTACCACCTAAGCGACCACCACCTAAACCAGCACATGTACCACCTAAGCCACCAAAACCCGTCCCTATTCCTCCTAGGCAACCCTTTCGACCTCCTGTTAATCAAAATAGAAATGAACAATTCTATAATCCGCCTCCAAGGCCTCCACATCTAATAATAAATGAACCTCAATATTATCCACCAAATCCACCCGCTCCAAATTATCCACCCGCTCCAAATTATGAACCAGCGCAGATTGCCTTCAAGATATTCATTCCAAGAATCTGCACCTCAAAATCGTGATGGACCCTATTCAGAGGGGTTGGAGCCTTGGATCCAACAGGGTGTCACATCCGCTGGCAGACAAGTTCTAAATACCTGTGGTAATACTTAGTCACACTTACATCAATTTATAATTATGCATGCATAATAACAATAATAAGTTAAGTATAGAATGCAAAATTACTATTTTGGAATTTTTAGAGAAAAAATGTATTTTCAGCCCACAATGGTGTCTAGTGTCTACGTCTAGTATGATCCGCTTTAGACGCAAATGCATGCGATATTAAAAATGCATGTACACATTATATTATGAGATTCTTTTCAACGTGTTTGTATATATTTATTAAGTAGTGGAATGGGAATGCCCAATCTGTCTGTCTGTGGGTCTGTCTGTCTGTGGGTCTGTCTGTCTGTGGGTCTGTCTGTGTGTGTGGGTGTCAATGGATTAACTCAAGGACCGTTTGACATAATCAGTTCAAACTTCTTGTGAATGAATTAGGGGTCAAATGTAATGTCGAGTTTGAAAATGAGCAAAATCGAGCATACCCCCTGACCAGGGGAGGGGTTCAAAAACTAAAACTCAATGTAACTTTGGTTCTATTCAACGTACAATCAGTATTGTCGTGTAATGACTTGTTCGAAACAAAAAAGTTTCAGCAACACTACTAAAAAGATTACAGTTATTCCCTGACCGGGGAATGTGGGTGAAAAATTAAAAATGTACATAACTTCGGTTCTAAGCATCGTAAAACTTCGTGTAATTACTTGTTCGAAACACGTTCCACTACTTTTTTACATCCATTTGTACATGGTTTATTTTAAAATCTGTCTTCCAACTGTATAATGAGCTCATTATAATTCTACAGATAGGTATTTCACTCACATATTCATATGACATCACGTTATAAAAGTCCTTTTATATACTCTTATTCTAAGTGAAAAAATATTTTATTTTTGTAATTTATTTACTAATTTTGTGGGGTAATTTGCTTTTAAGCCTATTTTTGCTTTGTGAGGAAAACAAGGGAATCCTGGATCTGGACAGAGAAAAAATGTGAACCACGCAGAAAAAGTTGATTAATTAATTAAATTGGTTTGTATATTAATCAGGGTGTGGAATGCGAAACGAAGGCCAAATGGGCAGAATCATTAATGGATATAATACTGTTAAAAATGAATATCCAGTGAGTATTCATTACCTTTTATAGTAGGTATTATTTATTACCTTTTTCATTTTGGTTCCAATTCTCATTTGAAAAGCAAATTATGATTGAAAATTGTATTTTCAGTGGCAAACATATTTAATGGCCGTAGAAAATCGCCAAACTGTGATCATAAACGGAAGATCAAGTGTCAATTTTAATTTTAAAAGCTGTGGTGGAAGCGTTATAAATGATTTGTACGTTCTTACCGCAGGTGGGTGACGATTAGCTCATGATAAATGTATTTGCAATCTGGAAAACTTATTGCAAATTATTGATTTTCCTATCCCTTGTCTTGTTTTTAATATTTTGGGTTTTTGTTTCATTCTGCTGGGTTTAGCTCATTGTTTGGTTGACGAAAATCCTGGACATTTACGAAAAGTAAAAACGGACCTAATTGGAAAGGTAAAATAAATTAAATAAACTTCTTATTGATATAATATGTATAGAAAATAAAAAATATTAAATAAATCTTTTAATAGATAATGCTCAAAAATACAAAGGATCCAAATGCGAAAGAAATTTCTTTCGACAAGATCATCGTTCACCCCGGTTATTTGGCCTATGTACCCATGAAATCAGGGTGCGTAGTGTTCTTATGATATTTATTTCTGACACACTTTTTCCAGTTCTTAATTGGTAATTGATTGTTGAATAATGTTTTATGCAGTGCCGGTGTCGTTTCGAATCTGTATGATATAGCGCTACTGAAATTATCTGAGCGACTACCTTTGGATTGGTCGGCGTCTTTAAAACCAGTTTGTCTTCCGGAAACAAATGATAATATAAATATACAAGAGGGACTAGCAGCCAAACTCGTTGGATGGGGCCTGACCAGAAGAGGAGATATGGCATCAGCTTCTGAAAATTTATTGCAAGTAAATTTCGTGATGCACAACGCGAGTGCCTGTGATAGGTATTCTGGAGGGGATGCAAGCCGATTTGTTTGTGGAGAAGATTTGCATTCCGACACTGGCTCAGCACAGGTGGGTATGATTATTGCAGAGCATGGAAACCCAAAAACCCGGGATTTTGCTTTGAAAAACCCTGGGTTTTTCATGCCCTGGATTAATGAAGCATTTATAATATTTCTCCCAATTATTTATCTTTCTGACACAACTTCTCCATGGGTTTGTATTTTAATATTTCAATGAATTTATTATTTAGGGAGACTCTGGAGGACCATTATGTAAGGAAGTTGAACATTTTTCATACAAAACCCTTTTTCCGTTGTGTTTAACCGAAATTAACTATTTCATTTCGATTATTTTGCATAAACAGGTATCCAGATGGGCGATAACCCAAATAAAATGCTCCAGATAGGCGTAGTGTCTTTCACAAATACAGGTCAATTCACAATGGGCGATCAAGTAACCGAATCATACTCTCTGGGCTATTATTCCAGCGTGATGTGTAAGAAAGAATTAAGATACTATTTATAGTAAACTTATAAATGGTATACCTACTTAGATAGTTTGTATATCCATATGCATTGAAATGTTAATTTGCTATTGTTATTCTGTATATTGGCAGCTTTTCTTCCTTTTATTGATTACTACTCCAACATTGCAGAGGCGCGATGGTGTCAAAGGACGTGATTTACCAGCACGAATTATTTATAATCTATACTTTGTTTTTTGCTCACTATGATGCGCTTCACAGATTGCTATCAAAAAGGATGAAATTAATATTTCCACTCAATATCTACACTCAAACTGGCTGAATAGTATTTCCTTTTTTACTCTGAAAATACCTATTGCTCATTACTGTCATTACAGGGGGATTGGCTTCGTTTTGTTGTTGAGTTGCTACTGAAAGGAAAGTTACCGGAATGTCTTACCCTTCATATTTTTGTACTTTTATAATTATTTAATTTACAATTAACCCATTATCATGGCGGAAAATTACCTTTATAGAAATGCCCAAAATAGTTTGTCTCATTTTCCGGGAACTTATTTTCCATTTCTGAGAGAATGCAATACAGAGTAAGAATTCATAATTAGCATAACTTAATACTTAACTGGATTGGTGGGTAGTATTTATTTTGCAATACATACCTCTCTCTAAACCACTCATTTGATATGGTTGATGATTTAGCCTAATCTTGTTTCCAACATTAGCAGAAATAAAATCCCTGACGGATTCTTGTGTGCTTAGGTTGAAAGTGGGCATATGTTTATGATATAAACATTTTTTATTACTTAAACTGTATTGAATTTCCAAACAATGTCAAGCAAATGAGCAAGTTAAAAAAATCATGAATAGTCCAATAGACTATTGACATTACAATCTACAAGATCTTCGTGATTGCAATTTGAAATGTTTTCATCAAACAAAGTATCGACTGGACATATATCGTGAGATTTAACAATCCCATTCTGGCAAACAAAAAATCTAGCACAATCGTCGGGATCGCGATAATAATAGGGGTTATTGTCATTATGGTTTTCTGGGCATTCGTATGATGGGGTCGGGGTCGTCGTGGTCGTTGTCGTCGTGGTCGTTGTCGTCGTGGTTGGTGGTGGTGTGATGGTCCCGGGAAGATGTCCAGGTCTTTTCCGACTTTCGCATGGAGTTACTTCTGGATGATTGCAGGAATTGTATCGGATGTCGAACAATTTATCTTTGCAACTGTAGCGATATGGTATAGCATTCATGCAAGAGTAGTATTTCTCACAGGAATCCGGGTGAGGGAATACTCCATCCCGAGTACACTCGAATTGGTCATCCATTTCTTCGAAAATATCAGCCATATCTCCTTTCTGAATGTGAAAATCATAAAATATATCAATATCCTTGCAAAAAGTTTTGTAAATAAAAGTGAAAAGATTCTGTTACCAAAGGCTTAGGTGGTTTAACACAAAACTGAGTCGTTGTCATATTTTCGCATGTATTTTTAACAGCATTGTAACGAAGAGGAGAGGCGCATTCTCGCTCAAAGGCACAGCCATTAACGCAGCGATAATAAAGAGAGCAGTTTTTCGGATGTGAAAATGTTCCGTTTCGCTGAGGACACTGTTTTAAGTTCATATTTCTATCATTCAAACTTACTCTTTAGAATAATTACTATTTTAAGTAAAAAGTTTTCTTAGATCTTCTACCTACTATTATAGACATATTTCTGTCGTTCTCATCGACTTATAAAGTTTGAAGAACTGTTTAACTTACTCTGAAATAGTCGGGATCTGGACCTGCACAAAGATATAAGTGTGGCGTGACTGGTAACGGTCTTGTTTCTTTCTGCTCTATAACCAGGTTTGAACCAAATCCCCGATTAAAGTACTGATCTAAATAAAAGGTTGGATAACAAGAAATGAAGTACATTAATTTTTGTTTTCTGCCTCAAATGACCATGATCAATGAGTTCATACTTCCTGTTTGAACACCAACTTGGAGAAAATTATTTCATATGATTTAGCACAAATAGCTAACAAAACTTAAAAATTGAATTAGAAAGTTAGAATTCTCCAGACTGATGATGAGATGAAATAAAGAGCAATAACCGCGTAAATACATTTAGACTTTTAAACATCAATTGAAACAAATAAGAATGTAACATAATTATGTCATGTAACTACGTATGACTTATAGCATAGTATTTATTACACTAATCACTGATGGACTAATGAATCACTAAACCAAAGGATAACAGACAGATAATTGCAAAAATGTACATAACATTTATTATAGTATTGTAGAGTTGAAATATGCAAACCTACCTGCAGTTCTCGGTTCAGTGTAATCAGCATCAGCAACCTGGTTAATGAAAAACAAAGCTAAGAAATGTAAAAGATATTTCGGGGACATTTTAACTAATTTATCACTGCTTTAAATATCACTTCACGCTAATGCATTTAATCGGGGATTAATGAACGTGTCTAGTCCTCTCTAAGCTCTTTGGTCTTTGACTGTCCAATTACAATTTATTAGCTTTGCTATATCGATAGATAGCTCGAAATCAATAATACTATGTAAGTGATTCACTCACGTAATGGAATCCATATCCTGCAGGCCAATGTTGTTATATTGTGGTGGTCGAGTCGGGTATACATACATGTTTTAAAGATGATAATTATTATTATGACAATAAATATATATAATATTATACAATATCATATAGTTTCCTACTGTAGGGCCTGTATTCCAGGCTTCCAGGTGATTGAAGTATTGAAGGTTGTGTGTATGAATGAATTACAATTATTTGTCACTCTAAATATGATTGAACTTGAGCTTAAATTGAACTGATAGCTGATTGAGATAAGGAGGTTGCGCAGCATAAATTGAGAAAATTGAGATTGAATTGGCAGTACAGTGGCATTTTGCATTTATTAAGCTTCATCACGACGAGACAATCAGAAATAGGAAAACGATTGTGAGATAAATGCTTCTCATCATAAGCGTTGTAGCAGATGAATGAAACTTGGATTGGAGTGTCTGTTATTGGGCATAAAGTTCTGCTGTGTACACATACGTGGACATCCTGGACACACAAAGAAGTTAGAAAGCTAATCAGTGCAAAAATAATTTAGCCATCTTTGTACGTAAATGACGCTAAAGATTTAAAAACAAATATTTGCAATGAAAATTTTGGTATTTTTGTGCACGGGGCCTTAGGAGTCAACTACCTTTCCCCTAAATCTATTCACAGCCCTGGAATCTTCTCGTTGTTTAGGATCTATACTAATAAAACGATAATTTTGACAAATTCCAATCTTAATTTACTACTGTTTTTAATTTTGGTAAGGATGACCATGGTCATAATATTTATTGCTTTAGGACTTCTGTGCATCAGCGTATGAACGTTATCGTCTTATCGGCACACGCGATGCAACTATCTGTAATTGACCTGAAATTATTAATGCTCAAATAAAATCAGTATAATTAGCAAAATCATGCAAATTATTTTATGTACCTACTGTACTTTAGATAAACTATACATACTCAAAGCAGAGTCATATTTCATCATTAGATTATTGATATTCTTCTATTGAATTCATTTAAATCTCCTTTTCCTTTAAGTTTTCAAAGTTTAATATTCTATACAGTTTGAAAAGTCAGTCCGCAATATTAATATTACAGTCGCTGCCACATTTTTGTCAATTTATGACAAGGTTGATGGAATAAATGGGCAAAAGTGAGTTTGGAATATCCCAAGAGATTCTTGTTATGTAATTTTAAGCAATCAGTTATTTTTTGCTCCATTCAATTTTGTACAAATTAGTTAAAATTCAAATACTAGTTTAAACAGACACATATACATTTGCTACGTATGGTACCTATAATATTTCCATTTATATGGATTTTGAAATCCAAAAATTGACAATGTTTCAGAGATTTCCTATAATATTGGGATATTATTCCAGTGTGATGTGTAAGACAAAAATTTACTATTTATTGTTGCATGATGGATTTTATTAACATAATTGCAATAATTTTGGAATACTTATTTATGTGCACATATGAAGCGTTCCTGTCTTTTATTGATTACTACTTTACTACTCATATGGAACCGTCAACGAAAACCGTGATTTTTGCTTATTTTTTTTATTACAAATCACATAATAAAATATTTTAAATTGATAAGATTAACATTTGGTTTTCTGTTTTATTACTTCGTGTTACAAGAGTGTCGAACGAAGAATGTATGTAATATGTAATGTATGTGAACTGAACTGCAAATGTAATGGCAGTATTAATTTAAATTGACACTTAATCTGGGATTCAGCATAATATTTTATATATAGAGAGACATCATTTTAATATCAAACATACAGCTGACAACAATTTTTATTGAAGTAAGGTATTGGAATAATAACTATAGCTTGACGAGCACAAACAGAGTTAATGAACTGCATCCGACAGTGTTGATTATTATGAACATTGCATGCATATAATGCATAGCAACTTTATTATGACTAAGGCACCTTGATTATGACTATGAATATACAGATAAATATTAAAGAAGATAACTAACTCATGAATGAATGCTTGCCTTTGGCTTTTATGCAGATTTACTTTTGATAAGTAATTGTTACTTGTAAGTTCCATACATTCCATATCACGCTGTCCGATACTGACTCCTACGGAGGAATCACTCCTAAGAGAACTTGTGTTAATATAATTTTATAGGACTAGGTACTAAATATTATACGTAATGTAAAATTGTGAAATATCTATCGAAGATGTCTGAACTGCAGTATGTATAGGTAATTATTATGGATTTTGAACTGAGCTGATATATTATTATGATAGGTGATGCAAACTCGTGTGGCGAATTAAAATATATATCAATATAGGTACCTCTAGAACGATATGCACTGTATTACACAAGTATACAACATTAATATGGTAGTTAACTAACGGTTTACACTATATAGGTACCTACATAAACAAATGTCTCATCATCAATCATCCATCATATAGTATTAGGTACACTCTCACAATTTACATTCATTGGATTGACAGGCCAAAGACCACTTGCCACTTTGGCCATGAGATTACAGAATGTATTTACATATACTTAGTAATTAGTAGTAGTTTATATAAAATGATCACTTGTACAAAGTTGTTCTGTTAAATACCTAACTAGTTGGAATTGAAATAGTCAGTAGTTAGTTACATTTCATTGGTGAAACTTGTACTTATTTCGTAGCACCACAAGGACAGCAACAGCTAAAGTTCCTCCAACACTCCAACCCTACAGTCCTAAGAAATACCGAAAAATGTCTGTATCTACAGATATGGAAGAGTTTAAAAGTGTTTTTCGAAAGAGCAATTACATTTGCTTTATAACTGGAGCAGGAGTTTCAGCAGAGAGTGGGATACCCACATTCCGGGGTCCTGGAGCATTTTGGAGAGGATTTGCAGTTCAAACACTGGCTAGTGGGGATATGTTCAAGAAGAACCCTTCTTTGGTCTGGGAGTTCTACCATTATCGACGAGAGATTGTTTTTACCAAAAACTACAATGAGGTTCTTTATATCACACCCAAATCATTTTAGTATTTACCATTTTAAAGCGTTTTTTAAAAACAACTTTTTTTGAAGGCTCACAAGGCGATTGCGGATTGTGAAAAGCGATTAAAATTGGAGGGGAGGAAAGTTGTTGTTATAACTCAAAATATTGATGAATTGCACACCAGAGCTGGTTCAGAAAATGTTATTGAACTACATGGCACACTTTTTAAAACGAGGTGCATTAAATGTCTCGATGTTGCCAATAATTACGACAGTCCAATTTGTCCAGCGTTGGAAGGCAAAGGGTGAGTATACCTATCAAGCTTTTACAAGTCTTAAGTTTGTAAAGCCCCGTTAGGTTTGCAAGAGATTTGAAAACTTAAAATTGGTTTACTAATCTCAGCTACAGAACAGAATGCATATAGCGATCAATAATTGAATTTAAATATTTATGTCTACTACTGGAGAAAAGCTTCGGCTTTATGTACTTTGACAACAAAGCTTTGAATTGAATTGTCTTTTTCGGATAATATTTCGCTAGTTACTGTAAAAATGCCAAAAAGGATAATATCCACAAATGTAACATTTTATTTGTGGTAAAGATGTAAATAATTTTTTAAATTGCAAAATTAGTGCTGCTGACGGAGAAGATGCACAAATCCCTGAAAAAGATCTGCCCAGGTGTCTAAAGGACGGATGCGGGGGTTTGCTAAGACCGCATATTGTTTGGTTTGACGAAGACCCAACCGACGAAGATATGAATTTATCTTGTAAGATTTACTTCAATTTCGAGGTTTTTGATTCTTGTACAGTTGTATTGTAATTGAAACTGTCTGTATTCTGCATATAGATGAATGGTTGGATAACTGTGACTTGTGCATAGTTGCTGGAACGTCTTCAGTTGTAGACCCTGCTAATGAGGTATGGGTAAAAACTATTATTACTACTTTAAAACTACATATTATACGGTACGGATAAAACTTTGTGTACATAACTGACTACAACAGTACTACTACTACTAATGACTACTTTAAAACTTTAAATGAATAGTTTGGGCCACGGGTAGCGTCCAGAAATGTCCCAGTTGCCGAGTTCAATCTAGAGAAAACTCCTGCTACAGACGGTTTTCAGTAAATAGTTTACTAACAATCATAATTTTTACTTAAAAATTCAGAAATACGAATTGTAACATTATTGTTTTTCTATTTATAAACTTAATATAGGTTCCATATAGCTGGACCTTGTGGTACAACATTGAAAGAGGCATTCGGAAATTAACAGGAGAAAATCTCTACATAAAATAATGATTCTGCTATTCAAATGTGTAAATAAAATAACAAAAATTCGGAAACATAATTAGTGATTTGAATAGCTGTTGCCCTCCTTCATCATTATTTCATAACAAAATTAGTATTTTCACGTCTTATTAAATATCTTGTTGTAGAACCGATAGAATGTATTGCTTGTGACAACTCCTAGATTTTCAGTATCCAACGGTTGTCCTCCGATGTAAAGAATTTTTCCCAACATTTTCTTCCAAATGTACTCGAATTCTCCCAAACTGAGATTCAGGGTTTTGAACGAAATATCGAAAAATGTTAGATTTGGGTTTTCAATCAATAGCCTGATATCGTCAAAATGAACCTGTGGAAATATCGTCACAAATTTATTACCTTGGAAAAGTAGTCTTTAACAATGCGAAAAAAATTATACCTTTGGACCAGCCCCATGTCGAGATTCTTCCAATTTTAACCATTCAAGTTTTCTCCTTTGGGACAAAATCATTAAAATCTGTTGGATGTCTAATTGGGTCCTCCAGATCAAATGAACTTTAGCCAATTGAAACAAGGAGAGTAAGTCTTGAGTTGCTGAATGTAGACTTAAATCACAAAAGAATTTAGAATCCTCAGCATGTCTCTTCAAGTACGTTTCAGCTTTAACATATTTGAGTGACGGAATTCCCGTAAGAAGAACGCACAATGACTTAGGAGTTATGTAGCCATGATATTCTGTCAAACTGGAAAAGGTATCAACTACATGAAATTGTGCCACTTCAGCTGTAAGCGAATTCCAAATGTGTAAAGTCTTAATGTTGGGTAATCTCGGGTGTTCATAATCAATTTGATTATTTTCAATATTACTGGCACAAAGCAGACTGTTGTAGGGCTGTCCGAATTAAAATTATTCAATTGAATTAATTAATAAATACCCAGTAAATAAAATCCGTGAACATCCTCTCTCTAAATATAATGCAGAAAATTTCTTACCTGTCCATCCAGGACCAGTTTTGACAGTTTTGAAAAGAAATGTCCCTGTAATACAGTAGGATCCACATCAGGAAACCAGGATAATTGTAAGCTTCTCAATTGCTTGAGCTGCCACATGCATTTGAGCCAATCTTGGATTTTATGTGGTCTGTGGTAATCCTCATGCTGGAATTTCGGCACACCTCGAACAACCAAATCTGTCAATGTGGCTCCGACCTTGAAAAATAAATTGGCAACAGTTTTGGTACTCACGGACTCCATGAGTCCCAAATCCAAAGTTTGAAGTTTGCTCAGACTGCACTGTAGTAGATTTTCCAATTCTTTTTCTTCCAAATGGTTCTTCAACTTGAGATGTGTCAAATTGGTCAAGTAAGGAGAAAGAGTCGCCACCGAATTTGGAAGGTGAGCAAGAGATAATTCCGAGATGTTGGGAGCCCGAGGAAAGAAATTCATGAGGAATAGCTCATCAGAAAACGAGCCACTTCCGTTGTCCACACGGAAGATTTGCAAATTCTCCAAGACGAAGTCGTAATCATTATCATCAAACTGCATCGACATTCTGGTGGGTGTTACGTGGAGCACTTGTAAATTTGTTGTGTATGAAAAGACAGACTTGAGAAATCCAGGGACAGGCTGAACGAGATTTAAATTTTTCACTTGTTTCCCGAAAACCTTGAGAAATTGTAAATAAATATTTCTCGAATCAAGATCTGTGTGTTGGTCTCCATGTATAGAAAACCGGGTAAAGTGTTTTCTCTCGCTCATGTTGTTTTCATTGAAATGTGTCGATATTTCATCACGACTCCATAAACGAATTCGTTTCTTCCTGTTCATAATTCTTGTCGCTTCTTCTTCCCACTGAGTGCAAACTAGGCGACACTTGCGCAAATCGGAGACAGGCAGTCGACTCAAGACTGCCTGTAATACCTGAAAATAAATGAAGAATCTTCTTTAATATATTTAAAAATGATTCACTTAATACTTCCACAATAGAATGAACTTACATCTGGTTGCATAATAATGTGAGGGACTGGCGATCGTTCCATATCATCTGTGTAGTTAATATGCATCCGGGAGAAGTCCCATGTAGCTCCAATTTCACTTCCACTCATATTTCACTACGTCAACTAAAAACGTGATTAGTCTACGTTGCAATAAACAATTTTTTGTCTCACTCAGCAAATATTGAATGTAAAATCGAGAGAGACAATGAAACTTTATGTCATCAATATATCGAGACTTCAAGAAAAGGCTCATTCACCTTCCACATCGTCGGAAATTATTGTTATGATACATAAACACTAACTAATGGCACAATGCATATTTCTTCCTACATAAATACATATTCAATTCCTACAAGTAGGTACTATTTATATACATCACTACACATTACTTCCATAACAGTGAATTTATAAGAAATGAGAAAGTAGCTTTATTTGTTTGAGGACATTTACAGTAGGTACTTGCTTAGAGTTCAATGTTCAGCCTTACCCAGCATTATAAAATAGAATGCATACTTACTTATCCAGTAAGCCAGTAATAATGGACTACTATAGGCTCAACAAATAACTGGTGCGAGTATATAATATCTGGTGCCAGTCAACCTCCAGTTATGTTTACGACTTCTTATATTATTACTGGTTCAGTTCATGAACATTAGATTGGGATGCACTTGGGTTCTGCACGGTCCATTCAGCTTAAAATATTTGTAATGTAAATAGTCAATGTAAAAATAAATAGGTATAGATTAGAAAAGTAGAAGTAAAAGTAGGAAAAATGCAAGTTGAAGTGCAGCGACCATGTACCTGAGTACCTGGCCCAAACTACATTTCGTCTCTCATTTCTACACTTTGCATAAAATATGTACATCTATAATTAACAATAATAGTAAAACATATCGCAAGTATACCTTCAATTTTAATTGAATTAGGATCTTGGGCCGTTAGCATAGTAGGAGAGTCATCAGAGTATATCTCTGGTATCCTGAAAGATAAAATTATGAAGTTTGATTTCGTACTTTACTTTATTAACTTGATATAGTTTATTAAAAAACGTATTTATTTATCTGGGCAATCTTTCCTACTCCTATGCAGAGTTTCATCTGTTCGATGTGATATGTAGTCCAAATCTTCGACAAATCTTAAGGCACAAAAGTTACATAACATAAAATGTATGAATTCATCAAAAAATTCATTTAATTCACAATTATTATATATCAAAAAGTTTACAATTTATTATTATATACTTGTACACAGAACGCTAATTAGCGAAAGGATGAAATTCTCAGAAAAGGCGATGCACAGCACAGAGTCAGCAAAAAAATTTAATTCGTTATGTATTTTATGATGTTAATTAGAAACAACAAGTCACAATACAGGTATGAATTCATCAAACATATTCAA
>JABASH010004782.1:0-13329 GCA_019776445.1 Tomocerus maximus | reverse complement strand
CTTCAATTTACAATGCAATCTTCTCCTATAAATAAATGGGCTTTATCGTACAGTACTAGATGTGGTTCTATATTAATACATGTATACAATACATAGAAACATATTATACTTATAAAAACCTAAACAAAAATACAATACAAAACAGTGTTATAATGTTATGCTACTAATATACGTATACTTATCTGTGGTAGAAGTAGGAAATCCATATCAGAAATATTATACGATAACATAGGACTCTACTTACATACGTAGTAATTAATGACTAAGCAGCATACATTCTATTTAGAAATACATAAATAGTAAATATTTCTTCTGAAACAGAGTGAATGAAGCAGGGAATCTCCACCTATAGTTAAATTTTGAAAGAGTAACATCAGGATGGAAAATGCGAGGCTCACGTACAAATATTCGAATGCAATTAAATTCATTGGGATTTTTCTCATCAGTTTGCCAAATTTACAACCTGCAACAGTATCTATATCCATACATTACTATTTAAGTATCCATTCCATCGAATCCATACTAATCTATAGTTTGTATAAAGTTTATTTGAAACAATGAGACTTTTACCATCCCAAAGCAATCACAATGTAGTAATGCCCCTGTAGGGGATTGGTATATAATTTTGATGACTAGGTATTTAGCATTCTTTCCCGAAATAGCTTTTATTTTATTTAAACTCAGAGCAAATAGTACAGTGAAAGAAAAAAAGTTATTTTGGTTTTGATGGAATTTATTTTATATTCATTACAGAGAGAGTCTATTTACTACCACACTCTATTATTATAAGCAGATTGTACGTGCATTTTCAAATACATAGTATAATTAGTAATTAAGCAGGGAAATCAGAAACATCTATATTTATGCATTCTAATAATGTATAACTAACTACTAACAAAAATAAAAACACGGGAATATAGATCGTTTTATTAGGGCTTCAAGATTTCGGGTTTGGATAACTGTAATGGACATACGGTCATAAAAGCATTGTAGGGCACATTATAGACAGAAGAGAACCGTTAGCTAATAAAAGAGCCAATATGCAAATTGAAGAGCAAATTGATTACTCACAGTTAAAGTGTAAAACGATCCATAAAGAGAGGGCCTAAAAGGGAAACACACAGACCGATATGATATTAAATTAAATTTACATACCTACCCATTACTTACAAGAAAAATACATAACAGTACAGAACATACCAGATACGTACAGATCCGCTTTTCCTAAATAATTGCTCAAAGTTTGACCATATTTTCAAAGTGTCATTTAAGATTTTTCATGCAAAAATAACTTTAGATAGAACTTATCTGTAGTTATTTTTAATTATTGTGTAACTCTATACATATGAAATAGTATCACTTAACTCACAAGCAAATAATCCACTAAAATAAGAGCTCTAATTGTTTACATAATTAAGGAAATTAAGATGACCAAAGAAAACTGAAAGCCAAGCATTTCCAAAAATGACCATTTCAATTTTTGTCAAAAACAGAAACTAAAATCAGGTAATTACATTTTCATAGTATAACAAAATTGATGGATTGGCAATGGTTATTGAACATCCTTTAAAAGGTTGGCCCGAATCCCCGCTAACTTTACACACTATAGGCGATTGTATTGATAAGGAGTAAAAAGTAAGGAATTGCATTTTGCTTTTGTTTTGCTCGGTTTTTCCAATGAAGGAAGTTTTGAGGATATTATTTGCATTGAGAATACACAAGAAATCCCACAAGAATTGTTTGCCAACATTTTTTGCGGGGATCTTCCTTGTAGTTAACAATTCCAGTAATATCCATTGACAAACTTCCAAAAATATAGAGATAAACTCGCGAGGTGAGCATGAATGAATTGCCGCATTGTGTTAGAGCAAATCATCTCCAATTTGTATACTGTGTGTCTGTAGCTACCTATAAAATATGTTGTAAAATACCGCTGCGACTATGTTAGCCCAGCAAGAGAAGCGGCTGTGTACTTAAAAAATTTCACCAACATCGTGAAATTTTATGGCACTGCATAAATTCGCGATTTTATGTTGGCTGAACCCTTTAAGGGGGAAATGTAAGCAAGATTTAAAAAATAGTGTCAACCTTGAGAAATTGAGGGAAATCTCATTGTATTGGGCAATTTGAAATAGTAAGGATGTTTCTACAGAAGTAAACTACACTAAATTCAGACAAAAAGTTGTCTGTAATAACGGTGGGTAAGATGGAAAATACTTTTAAAAGATACCTTATTCCTAGGGTGAGGTTAATTACCAAACGATTAAGATCTAATTAATAAGATGAAGATCCTATTAAAAGGGAATTGAGGTATCGAGGGGTATTGTGTAATTGGTTGATAGTATTTACGTACATAAATGCTGTAAAGAACATAGTAAAGGTAAAGAAAAAAGAATTTACATGTTTTTCATTGTCTCGTCCCATATTGAATAAATATTTCCGCATTTGTGTATGAAAAATGAAGCAAAAAATACAAAAATAGATTTTAGAAGAGGTAAAGCTACTAAGCTATTTAATCATAAGTACCCGAACTTATCACCAATTGTACATGACATTCGTATTGGTATTCCTATTGCAAAGATATTCTGCCATAAAAATGAAAATATCAATTACCACCATTACCTGTTATTACTGGTAGAGCAAAGGGCAGAGCATTGCTGGTTCGAATACGGACAAATGCCAATGCCTTTGGCAATGAATCTAAAATTGGTAAACCGAAGTAATATACTGTCTGTGTATGGAATTTTTTGCTATCCAATAAAACTAAAGAGCAAAGGATGCAAACCTTTTTATCGTAATCTAATGAGTAGCAGTATTGTGTCGTTAAGTGACGTATTTCGTGTATTGAAAGGAACCCAAACCAAATAAAGAGGTAAGGTAATGTATGTAGGTAATAAAAAAGGCTGTAATGGCCACATACATAAAACATAAATACTTAGTAGTCAAGTGAAGTCACCCTTGTGGTTTTTGCATACTAGATTCATCGACAGCTATTACTTTACCTTTATGCATAGCAATATACTACGGGAAATTCGTGGACTGATCTGAACTGAATAATTTGACTGCTTTTAATCTGCAAGTGAGGAAAACATAACCAAGAAATCACGTATTTGTATTGGGACACTCTAAGAAATTATTGAAACAATAATAAATGTCAGTAAATGTTAGAGGATTAAACATCACTTAAGCATACATAGCTAGATTATCACTTATCCAAAACAACTCTTTATTTTTGTCATCTTAGTATGTAAACCTAGACTATAAAACGGAACATAACCTTAATTATTTACATAAATTACACTTCTTAATCAAACTCCAGTATTTTAATTAACAATTTTCTGTGTACATTAATTTACGGATTTATTTTGTGTAAGAATTAGTACATTAGCCTTGGATTCTGTGCAATATAGTATTTATGAGCAAAAATGCTCTCGCCTGACCTTTTATATCTTACTTTTTTGACATTAGCATCAAAGTTAATTAACACTAATTTATATTGAACCTAATTTATATTTCATTCTGTATTATAAAATGTGTACTCATTGGAACGTTGGCTCCACTTTAATTAGCAAACTAATTGGATTAGTATAACTTTTAGACTGATTTTGTACTTACATTCAATTCTAATACTATCTATGTGGGAAGTGATGCGTGAAAAGTGAATAATTCGTTTGGATCAAAATACGAAGAGACAAATAAGTGCAGATCAGTAAGTATACCAATAGAATAAATCTACAACACTGAAAAGTGGGCTAATTGTAGATGGTACACTGCGCATTAGACTGTAGCTATTACAAACAATTAGTAACTAAATGCTATACTGTAGTTGTGTATGTGTAAAGCATCTAGCTAATAGTCTCTATGTGTAATCTTATCAGCATACTTACCTATGTCAAGTAAAATCAATAAATTATTATAGCCCTTAATGTTATTAACAATAAATTCATATTCATGTAATTGAGAAAATATTCTTTGTCGTCCTCTTTCTATCATACTTCAAAGCATACACGAACGACCATCTGACAATCTACTGAAGGTTCAAGATCAATAATATTAGGAGGCTCATATTACAAACCTGTATCCATACAAATGTACAGCTCAATTATCCTTTCGTTCTCGCATGACATAATTAAACCTAATTTTTCTAGCATTCTCATACACATAGGGAATTTGTGGCTAATGTCTGTTTAGGGAGCTAATCTATTTCCTATGATTTTCTAATGAATTGTAACTTTTTGACGCATACTCTCTAAAAGAGCCTTCATGTAACGTAAATCTATGGAAAATAATGAGCATTCCTTCGCATATTACAATTATTACACATTGTCAGGTAACATTGGATGATTCAACATAAAAACTTTGTCTCGATGAACACTCATAGCATCCCTAGAGCATCCAGCACTTAGAATCTGTAATTATACTACCGTTGCACCTACGTGCGAGAAGACACGAGCTAATGCAACTGCGAAGGAAAGGTGCACAAGGAGCATAAGGTAAGTCAATTTGGGCCGTCGAAAACCAAATACGGCATAAGCTAAAGTTTATACTTGACGATAGCTGCTGGCTTCAATTTGCGTGTCTTGTCAAGTCATAAAGTTATACTTGAACATTGAGCAGCGCACGAAAGAAGATAATTTCATCATATAGCACTACGAAAAAGCATTTCGTTTTCATTAGCACTAACATTATCATATGGGCAATTATCTATACTTTTAGCATATACCTTCTTGCATGCATTCGGATACCTTCGTTTCTACATTCTATGACTGACTGGGCGAACTATTTGGCATACAATTACCGTACGTGACTTTGATCTGCTCTGACTTTCATATGACACTAATCGTAACATCTCTAATGGTTTTATAGACACCTATATCTGTGAATGATTGGTATATGCTGGAGACTCAGATGACAGGAACAACTGACATTACTAAATAAATCCTTGTGTTCTTCTTAAAAGAAACATCCTTATCCTACATATTCCTAGCACATGCTAATTTTAGTTTCCAATGCATCTACCTTTAGACAGGGAATTAGCTGAAAGTGAGAAAATTCGATATTTTGGCAGGTAATAGAATGTGCAGGGTAAGAATGGAGCCAACATGGGCAGGGCAGCCTTCGTTTCACATCAACATCATTCCACGTCAGTTTTCATCATGTCAAATAGCTTCACATCATAATATCATGAAAGTACCTAGTGTTGTCGTTCTGAGAATATACCATCCATGAAGAGTTTGCTATTGTCATAGAATTTCATCTTGTGGAGTAGCTACACACAGAACAGGCTTCCTCTGCCCTGAATTACATTAACTTTCAATAGCCTCCCGGCACGAAGTCCTTTATACATTTATGAATTTGGGCAAAAATCATCTTCCATTGTTTATAACAGGTAAAATTACTCCATATCTGACTTACCAAATCAAGTCATTGCCTTACCCTTGCATTATGTACACTGTTGGAATGACTACATCCTACTGCACCACCCGACTAAATCCTTTTAGAAGCATAATTCACATAAACCCATAATAATACATAGAGAATAGCTAATCAAGTTAATAAATTCTGAGTATATTACTCGTAAACAGGCGTGGCTCTCATTAAAACATCGTGGACTCTACTTACCTATGTGTACTTAATGTACAGTACAAACATAAGCTGGAAGAATAAATGTTATGTCACAAATATGCTACCAATGCCAAAGGAAACCAAACTATCCCATTACATTACGTTTACTTTTGTTATGGCCGATACAAATGATTCTGCTAACTACTGGTGTGTATTATCGCGGCAGAAAAGCCAGTAGTTCATTGTTATGAGTCTAACTTACGCTGACAATAAGTAAAGCATTAATGCTACAGTCTAGTTAGCTTGTTAGCACAGCCATGGAATATAAAGTATAGATTTCTCATATATCCCTCGTGCCTCGTCCTGAATTTCTTTAAGATGCAACTTCTATTTAGCATGAGTTTGGCGAATGGTCTGGTGGTAAGTGGCTTAGCATTACGGAATCCATATGCATAGAATTCATGAATCCTGACACACAACATGCTACAACATGGCATATTTATACCTTTGCTTAAGAGATATAAGTCCTTGCTTATTGCTTGACTATGTAACTAGGTATGTGCCATTACTTATGTCATCAGACACACGTTGCCTATTTGAATTGACTACAGCAACCAATTTTCATTCTCTGTACATTATAAATAGACATGTCTTAGGCTATTCCAAGATATTAATTATGACATTGCTAGAATTTAGCTAATACTCTACTTGATACTGATAATAATGTTCTCAGCTCAGAATTTTAAAAACACTATTGGATGAAATCCCAATGAAAAATTTTAAGTTGCTATAAAATGGAATTACGTAATAATTTTCTTATCGTACCGGATACAGCTTTCTGTTAGTGATGGTAGACAGGCTCCAGGAATATGCATTTTTTGTCTCCTTGAGAGTTTATACTGGGTTTGTGTAAATAAGCATTAAATGAACACGAAAGTAGAAGTCTTGCAATATCTCCTGCCATTAATACACCTAAAACACTGGAGGATTCTTTAAAATTTCCATACGCACTAGTAATGCAATCATAAATGACAATATGCTACCTAGTCCTGTTTAGCATTCAAAATTATTCCACACTTGGTCTGTTTCATAATATAATAGAAACAACAGAAGCAGACCGAGATAAGTTTAGACAGGTTGATTTTGTAATTCTACTTTGAGTAGTTAATCCTTGATTTTTAACTATTTATTTATACAAACTATACACTACAACGTAAGTAATGTAAATAGATATTGTCTATGGCTCATTTTTATGCAACTAATGACAAAGGAGTGAGCTTAAAATTCAATATTCTGAATGATATATTACGTTGAAGTGTGTGACGGCTGCATCTTAACAATAAATTAAAGTCCTGACATCTTTCTTTAACACGGTTAAGTTTGTAATCTTAAATCAAACGATTTAACTCCATTTTTCTGATTAATCTTTTTATTTATTTTCCTCATTTCACTAAATTATCATAGATCTAGGTTTTCTATGATGAATACAGTCATGAAAATAGTGACAAGTGAAATAAATGAGACGTAAGTAGTGATATTTTGTATGATATGTAATAATATTTTTGGGCTTTCTGCAATGGATTGACATTTCTGAGTTGTTATGTGATCATTATCTTGTATTATGTGTCCCGACATAATATTATCTTTCTTCCACGAACATGTTAATAATGTAGTTAGAGTTCACAATTATTTATAATTAGAAGGATACTATATGAAAGTGTGTTTATTGCAAAAATATTTTGCATGCACAGCCCATAGCTCATATGACGTATAAATAAATAGGCAAATGGTAAATACATAGTAGCGTGACAGAGAATAGCAAGTGCTATTGGATAAGATGTCGACTTGTGAGTATAGCACAAAAGACACACTCCTAATAATACCTGAATAAGTAAATGTCATTCGTGAAAAGGCAATGGCACACTGTGGAATTACAAGTAGTAATAAATAAGCAGTTACTTTATTAGCTCTGTGGGTCTACTAGTTGAGATTAGCCTTAAGTGGATTTAAACATGTTATTAGCATCTATTGTATATAATTTCTGATATTAATGACATATTTAATATTTAACAAGGTGTAGAGAAAGATATTAAGTCTAAGAAGACCTTCAATTCACTTGATTC
The DNA here is from genome assembly GCA_019776445.1 of Tomocerus maximus. Classification (NCBI taxonomy): domain Eukaryota; kingdom Metazoa; phylum Arthropoda; class Collembola; order Entomobryomorpha; family Tomoceridae; genus Tomocerus; species Tomocerus maximus. The sequence goes on along the minus strand of JABASH010004782.1, from coordinate 5,641 downwards.
GATTTGTTTTGTTTTTGCATGCAAAATGCTTCTTAGTGAAGTCATAATTATAAATTGTTATGTACAATCGTGTCAGTTTGTCAGTGAATAAGCACGTAGTATTTGTTTTTGTTTATTTTGCTGAGTACACACATAATATAGCAAACCCTAGTAGGTATAGGGTTACTATACTAATCATTTTCATGAATGATAATGGGCAGCATAAAGTAAACAGGGCTTCTATTACAATATTATAAATACTAATGTTGTAAAATTCCATTGACAACTCAAGCGCCTTTTTTCTAGTGATCCTCTATAAAGTCATAGTATACTGTGTACTTATTGTGTGTATTGTACCTACAATGAAAATAGTATTATCACAAATGCCCATCAGGTTTATACTGCTTGTTTATCTCAAGCCACATTAGCAAGCTAAGCTAACATATGCATTGCCATTTACAAAGATAATGAATGCACTAGGATTAGTGCAGCACGTAACGTCCATTTAGCATTGTGATACTCCTATGTAAAAAACAATTGCGCATATATAGTGTACTTATATAAGAGGATAGGCTGAGGGGGTATGGAACACCATGCAACGCGGCAATACTGCATTGCAGATAGTAAGTAAACAGCAAAGTACATTATTAAAATGGCAAGCTTTCGCAGATTTACAGTCAGACTGTTCTCTTGTCTACACAAACTCCTATGTGAACAGTACCGTTATTGTTGTGTCTTATTGTACTATGAATCATAGGTGTGTTCTTCTATTGCCTCTTTCCTGTTCACAGATATATATTTACAAGATAATAGCATTATTATATAAGATATATGAATGAATGACAATGAAAGTCATTAAATTAATATTAATAGACTGCCCCATGCTAAGCTAACAAGTTGACTTATGTAAGTGTATTTACCAGGCTTGTTTTCAATTCACCAATCTCTTTCTATATGCACTTTTACTTGCCTACTGCCTTTGGATTATGTTGATATACTCTTATACCTATTTGCTGACAATTAGAATTATTTACTTGTTGACAAGTTTCATCTTGGTTTCCACTACATTCTTGTCACACAACGCTAACACCACTACTCATTTGAAACCTGAGCCTTTAAGCACGACAGGCTAACAAAAAGGATTAGCACTGCTATAAAATTACTACTTTAATTATCAGTTTAAGCACACTATTGTTCTAATAGGAGACAAATGTAAGCTCCCATCCAAATCTAAGCACTTCTTTTATGGTTGCGGTCACCCTGTCATACTTTTTCTATTAACTTTGTAGTTATGAGCCCAAGGCTTTAAGTAGCATTACAGCCAATTGGCTAACTCCATTTCTTTGCAAAAAACAGCCAGGTACATTTCAGGACCTTTCAAAATACAGCTATATATTTAGTTTCGTAATGTCCCCGAATTTTTATTCATCATTTTGCAACAATGTATATTTATTAGGCAAATAGTCACGTTGTTGTGCAAGCTGTTTCGCTATCTGGTATCTAAAATTTTAAAAACATTTTACATAAATCACAATTTAACAAAAAAGGAATATAAATATTCAATTTTATAAAATATGGTTTATATTTATAATTAACTTTTTTATAGCAAAGCTTGGATATTTGCTTTTGTGCCTGGTAAATATAGATTTTGAGTAGTTACTTAAGTACATTATAATAATTAGATATGTTTGATATTAGACTATTTAATGAAGCCATGTAAATAGGTTTAATTGTCTAAACAGGTTCAGTAGAGAAAATAATTAGCCCAGGGTAATTCGTTCTCTAATAAAGTGGGAATGAAATAAGAATGAATAGCTACTATGAAGAAAGCAGTTCTATTTGAATCTTACCAAAATCGAAGGGAAAACAAAGCATGAAAGTTGGGAAGTTCCAAGAAGTCGATAGCATTTAGTATAGGCCCAATAATAAGTTTAATGGACATAACTAATTTATCACTTTGCTGTTTAGCATAATGTGGAGACATTGGTTGAAATAATTAAATTCTTTAGACTGAGAATATTCTTAAGACAATGATATAAAGCTTAAGAAGGAATTTCCAAAGTATTGCATTTACACCTTTACTTAAGAAAACTAAATGTTGACAGTGTTTAGAGTTAGAGTGCTTAGTATTCTACGAGGTGCTGGTAATAGAGTATATAAGTACATTAGAGTAATAGGATTCTTTGACAGTGGGTTTATTGAGTATTCCCTGCTGGAAGTCAAGATAGCCATTTAGAAGCCACACCGAAGGTTTGGGTCTATTTGTACGACTCGAAAAGTCCATTAAAGTGTAAAGGGCTAGCCAATAGAAAAGCGTGTAAATGAAAAGTATAAAAGTTGCTGAGAGTTAGTGACAATGGATAATAATTATATAACAGGAACATGAACCTGGGTACACAAAAGAGCAATAAAGTGTATCTAGCTGTGTGATCATAGGAAAAGTAACCCAAAGATGCAAAATAGCTAGCTATATAAATAAATGAGCTAGTTCATCCCATAAAATCAGAGCAAACTAAAGGATAATAGAGTACAGATGCCTCTACAATAGACCTACTAACTGTTAGGGCTGACAATGCGAAGGAATGAGAGAAAGATCAATAGCCAGGCAAAGGAATGGATCAGAAATGTCTTGAATGGTTAACTGTTTGTTGCTCTCAGAAGATTATGAGTGTGGCTGGCAAAAAATAGTTTACTACATATACGTATTTAGGATAAAGCGTTTCTTGTTAGCGTTATGTTATTATTACAGGAAAAGGTCAAAGTGTGATGCAATGAGAAATGCGAATTGGATGGCCATTCTATTCTGTCTATCTCATCACATAATCTCTTTTATGCCGATGTGCATCGTATTGTTATTTTATTATTGTGCTGTCTCGACCTGACTCTCCTTCTATCAGATGTTTGCATTTTGGTGGAAAAAATCTAATGGAAAAGCAAATGCAACGGATGAATGAGTCTGGTTTGGTCTGGATCTTTAGGCTAAAGTATTTCAGTTCAGAGTTTCGCATTCCGGATTGGAAGTGAGAATCAACTGAATTCTACAATAGAAAACACAACAGATCAGAACACAAATGATATGGAAGAGCGAAAGAGCAATAACATGACAGAAAACAGTGTCTATATACCATTTATACTTGTAGTGCATCAGACTACGTATAATAGCCTGATACACACAACTGCATGACATAATAACATACAGATATGTTTTGATGAAAGCAACTGGACTAACTGTATTTTTGGCACATGAATAAATTCTACCGTTTCAAAAGAATAAAGCTACATAAATTCTTATTTCATCTCAACACGATGAATATTACATGACATATGCATTTCGCTATAGTAGGACCTGCTAGAATACTTTGCATGTGCAATCTGACTATGCTAGCAAAATAACAGACGTGTAATTAGACTACGTAGACTGGAACTTTTATAGAATCGATTTTTTCCATCTATCGATTTATTATTCCCATTAATGTACATACGCAATAAAGCTGACATTTATCTCTAGCCAGAGTTTTATTGTGAACATTTAAAATCCATGCATAATGATATTAGTAGTTATCATGGGAAATATTTGCATAAGATAAGTCATACCAAAGATCAGCTATTCGCCTCACTTCCTAACAAAGGAGTTCATATCAACCTTATAAGGTACATAAAGGCTATTCACTCTGCAGTCCCTACAATTTATCATAATATGCAAATTATGAAATGGGAATGGATTGATATGATAGATAACTTGTCAAATCTTCCAGGAAGCACACATTCTCTAAATCTACGGCACAGACCCGCAGAATGCTTTACACAGAATTTCAAGAATTCTCAACACCCAATAACGAAATATGCTCTTAGATACTTCCGAAACTACCTTATCTGTACATACTATGTAAATTAATTTTAAATCTTCCTTCTTGCTGTATAATTTTCTTTGTCTATTGATTGCGCTTTAAAATATTCATTTAGACAAAACATCTTGACTAAGCTGCACTCAACTACCATCAACTCAAACCTAAATATGTGTTGGTTTAAAATGTATTTACAACAAAATAAATTTTGAAGATGAAATACTCAATTGTCTGTAGAATGGGAGGACGCAATTTGTGCAATTGTATTTACAGACACTGACTTGTATATAGAAGCTATATAGAGCAATTGATCTGTACCTTCGTGAGGTGGGGAATGCTACTTAATATACATAGGCAACTATAAACAACCTTTAAGTATGTATTCATAAATATTTCTTGCTTCTCTATAAAACTATGCATGACATTAGATGGTCACTTTGATGTCAAATTGTAAGGGCAGGATAGGCAAAAGTTAATTCATGTCTGAAATTGTACGGACAAAAATTGAAATAATAATAGAGTGGTGAAAGATGAGCGGAGAGTTGAAGCGGGTTCAAACTGAGCGGATTTCGTCATGATGCATATGAGAGTAGATAAAAAGAGTCAAATGAGTCAAAAAGGTGGAAGAAGCGGAATTACTGTGCATTAGCTTAGGAGTGAAGCATTATTACATGCAATATGCACACAGTAAACGTAGAGTGAGCTCAGTGAGTTCAGAATTCTCATCATCATTTTGTGTTTAGCATCCGCAGTTATTTCCCAGTACAATGTACGAAAGACCATCTACCTATTTACATCATATGCATAATATCTGTGTGTGTGCCTACACTTTATGTTTACTGCTGACAAAGGCTCACGGTTATGTTATCGTTATCTCTATTTGCATAGTCACATCACAAATAAAATTTGCATCTCGCCTCTATACGAATTTAATTTACTTGCGTCAATAGTACGGCACGGCACGACACTGACTATGGATACCTACTTATTACAAAAACATAATACACAGAACAACCATCCTATTGTGGAGCTTTCAATTCTATTTATCATATCCTGAATTGAAGGATCATTGTGTCCAAATTAAAAAAATTCATATCCTTATCGCAAGCTTTGAGTCTGAGAATTGTGCAGAATTCAATGTTGATGTTGCAAGGAGCAAAGAGATATGACCTTTGAGTATTTAATTCAGTTTGACTTTGAAAAAGCGTGTGTGTGTCTTAAGGTTCTGGGTTTAATGGTTAAAGGTGGTAATATAATTACTTGAGTGGGCAGTAAAATATGTATAGCCATCTATTACATAAATAGAAATGCATAGGCGGATGGTTAAGTCAATGCGTTGAGAGGCTTTACATACTCCGTTTAACTGAGCAGACATTGAAAACAAGGATTTATCTTCGCCAACAGATTATACAGCCCAGAACAGTTGTAAAACTCTCAGGTCAATGTCTACAGATCAAACCAGATGATTTGATAAAAGGTCCAGTTCAATTCCTCAACACCTAATTAGTCACTACACAAAAAAATGCCCATTCTCCCAACCTCAATTATTTATTGAGTGTCACTCAGCGCTAATTGTTCCCGTTTTATTTGGTGAGAGCCGAAAAAGACATTTTTCTGTGCCTACATAAAATATTGCTTCGTCAATGCAAACTTTACAAATTGCCTTTACTTTAGCTACATTCTTTCCTACTTTATAACATCTTAACTCTTACCATACAAAATGCAAACCAATAAAATATTGCTTTACGGGGGAAGCAACGGTTTGTAGGCATATTATGTGACGATTTAAGTTGTAGGCTACAATTTATGCGGTGCAA
>JABASH010004781.1:0-13338 GCA_019776445.1 Tomocerus maximus | reverse complement strand
TATACAAAATCTCATACTTGGTAATTTGTAATGGGTGCATCCATTACGGAAATATATCTTGAAACTCGTGCTACGGATGTGAATGTGAATGACTGATTAAATAAATTCATTCTGTGAAAAATACATTAGAAATACTTAATTATGGACAGGTATGAGGTAACATCGCTAACTAAAGATTGACTTGACTGAACTGACGTCTAGTCAAAGTTCTCAATCTGAAACAATTACAAACTGTTGCGTCTTGTTTCTCTTTGTTTGTAGTGCAGTATGTGTGCATTGTTTAAAGATATGAACGCATGATCATTAAACAATAATGTTGCGTCAGGACTACCAACTTAACTGGCAGTAACAAGTAACTGCCCTGATAAATAAGGCACTCTATCATGTCATGCTACATAAATTTAGAAATTGTTTAACGATAAAGATTATTAAAGATACATGCATCTTCAGATCCTAGCCAATACTTATCTATTTACGTAATTCTAAATCCAAATTAAGTACAACGCATACTTCTGAAACTCCTTACCAACATTTACTTAGCCTGAGCATACTTACATTCAAGTGTGTATGTATGTACCCATATTATAACCACTCTATACAAGCTTGCATTACTGTGGTACAAATTAAATACCGAGTTGAGAAAAGTGATTCAACTCTCGCAAAACACAACACAATAGGGCAAAGCAAACTTACACATAAAGATCTGATTTTATGTGACGACCATTTATTTATATGAATGATTAGGTAGGTGATTATAGGTAGGCAAATCAGTTTAATCTGTTCGAGTTGAGGACGTTGAGGTCTGCAGTCCTTAATATGCTATAACAAGTCAAGTAAATAGCTAGCCGCTAGACAGACTAAAGATTGAGATTTCAATGGAGTATGAATGAACTGGAATAGTTTCTTTAATAGTTGCAAACTTATATGCGCAGCTATATAAGACCCTAAAATTTTATTGCATGTAAACATTAGATATAGTAGTAGAAGTGAAGAGCATGCATTCTAGTAAATGTTATTGTTGTTATCTGTAGTTGGGTTTCTTTAATAATATTATATATAGAAGATCGGCATGCATAGGTTTAAATGTTTACAACGAAAGGGTTAGTTATAAGTATATTCATGTGTATATGATTTTGCTCTTCATCTATAGTAGCAACTTCATACATTGGAAAGAAGGGAATATCTATTTTGAACGAACAATGAACATAGATGAAAACATTGTGGTTTTGTAACTCTTTTGTGCATTAACTTACGTGAATAAACTGCCTTTGTATTACCTTACAGAAAATACGTTTGTACCTATTTTGCTTTACTAGTATAACAATTGGAGAATGTACTTACAGAAAATACACTTATGGCTAAATCTGAGACGAGGACAGACAACGGAGGAGGACGATTACCTTGTGATTCATGATTTTCCCGTAGGTTTCAACAAGAGATTCGGCATAGAAGGGCGTCTCCCCATACAGCATCTCGTACATGCACACACCCAAAGACCACCAGTCACACTCCGGTCCATACCTTCCTTGACCATCTTCCATTGCCTGCAACACCAGCAAATCCAAAAATTTAAACATCTCTCACTTGTACTTGTGCATGTATGCATTTCCTCTCCCAACAACCCTTCTCATTCTGATTCATATATTACATTACATTACATTTATTGTATTACGTACATAGGAAACACAGATAGGACTCAGTACACAATCTAAAATCTTTTTATCATAATCGTAATTACCTAGTCTTCTACTGTACTACCTCCACTCAGCTTTGTCTACGATACGTGCAGTCACGATTTACGAACGATACCTAAAACTAAACAATAATAATACAACAACTCGTCTTGAGTCAACTATAGACTCAGCTCCGTTCTTCCATCTCCGTCCTTTTCTTTTCAGCCACTTTCCCACACACGCACTAGCATTTGCATATCTAACTATAACTACTTAATAACTCTCACACATCACTTCTTGTATGAGAAATTGAAACAAATATGTATGTGAATGTGAGCGTACATTTAATCTGACAGAAACACGAACACATCAAGCTACCTTCCCTATTTAACTCAAATATACTACTACATACTTTCAGAATTTCAATAACAATCTCAGCAAATATAGTATTTCTTCTGTTTTCTAAAAGTCCTTATTGAGCTTTGACGTAGGTATTTGCAACATCATAGCTGATGCCTGCACTCCACACTTCACATTCTAGTTTAATCAGTGAGAGAAAGGGAAACAAATATTAACAGTAAGAACAACAACTATTTAGTCTTAATAGCCCTATAACGACATACTCTAACGATACTCTACTAAGCTTTTGAGACATCTTAAAGCTAGGCATGTGGTCCCATTACATCTACAACTGCTATTATAAAACAAAACTGTTTTCTATACTTACACGAAGAATTTCTGGTGAAATATAGTCTGGCGTCCCGACAGCGACGTTGCTTTGCACTGTACCATCCTCTTGTAATTTAAGACAAGAACCGAAGTCAGCTAGACGGATGTGACCGTTGGCATCAAGAAGCACATTATCTGGTTTTATATCACGGTGTACATAATGCAGCTGGTGAATAGAATTTATTGCAAGAACCATTTCACAAATATAGAAACGAGCCATGTCTTCTGGAAGACGATCTTCAAATTTGCTAAGCAGAGTCAGCAAATCCCCGCCGCAGTAATAGTCCATAACAAGATACTGAAACAAATCATTCACTCGACTTTAGAAATATTGGCCCATTTAGCCTTCATTTTCCAATGATTTGAAACATTGGAACTAATAAACACATAAAACATACATCACTATTAATTTTGTTGCGTACAATATTGCATCTACATATCAAATCGAAAGTTACTACCGCATCTTTTAATATCAGACACTAAAAATTTATAACATCTCTTTTTGCAGATTCGCCTATTTACTATAAAAATATACAGTAAAGATGCCCAGATAGAAAAAATTATTAAAAATCTAAGATTAATATGCTCTGATCAGAGCATAAATTCTAACTTCTTATTATCAGAAAAAGTTTTCTTTCTTGCATATGCATTGTATAATATGGTATTGTAAAAAAGATGCAATATAAAGCGGTTACAAGCATGCATGTACTCTCTTCTAAAAAAGGAATAGCTTTAAGCAGGACATTTTTCTAAATGTGTACAAGTAGGTGCTTATATGGTTAACAATAACCATCACCAGAAATTAAAGTCAAAATTTCTCACATTTACAGCGGAAAATAAAGTATCGTTTTAAATAGTCTGTAACAGATAATTTACCAGGTTAGTGTCGTCTTGAAATGCGTAGTGAAGATTTGTGATCCACCGTCTGTCTCCATAGACCAACACATCCCTTTCCTCTTGAAAGCACGCCGTCTCAGCCCTTTTCAACATCTCCCATTTGTTAAGAATTTTCATGGCATATACTTTTTCGGTGTTCTTCATTTTCACAACTGCAACCTCTCCAAAAGCCCCCCTGCCAATCACTTTCAAGATCTCAAAATCATCTGCATTCAGCCGCATGGACTTTACGCGAGAGGCAACTGGCTTAACTGTATTAGACAACGGAACAATAAACATCTAGTTAATAATCATTATGTGACTGTTATGTGACCTTAATTTAATAATAGAAAGATAATAAGACTACCTACTTTACATCTACCTAATGAATATGCAAAACCGTACAAACAAGTACCTAAGTACCTCCAAGATATATAAAACTTGTAAAACATCCGTCACTTATTATAGGCAAATGTACTTAGTATGACATTTCTTTTCTATGTACACAGGACAAAAATTTTATGTATTATTACCCTACTTATTACACAGAAAAATACAGACAGACATGAAAAAATTAGAAACAATTACTTTTCGAGATAGTGGTGCGCAATAAATAGACCAATTTACACTGACTCATACGTTATGCTACACTGACATTTTGCTCATATTATGCAGTATTTAAACAATCAAACGACACGAGTTGACACGACCTGTTCTGAGTATTTTTTTACTTAATTACAAATCAAAAGTAGTTTTCGCCAACGGTAAGGAACGCCAATACAATGAAACCAACGCTATCATAAGTTCATAACATCGTAACTCATTACATGAAGTTCATTCATCATTGTGGCTACAGTTGGTTTATTCCGCAGCTCGCATTGCCAACTGATAACATCCTAATACCTAACAATAAGATTAATTATCACAATTAGGACAGTTAAAAAGACCTTGCACTACAATATTAATACTTAATTCTTAAGAATTAGATAATTAATTAGGTAAAAAGGTAGTTATTAGTTATAAAAGTTCAAAAAAGCTAGTTAACTCCAGTTTTGACTTAAGTATTAATACTGTTTTTTAACAATGTTGTGCCACTGCCAACACCTAAGTAAACCAAGCGTTGATGAGACAGTCAAATAACACTTCAATAACAGTAATAAACGCACGAGTCTCATAAACTTTCAAATTCCTAATCACCACTACAACAATATCCATCATATAAATTCATATAGCATATTCAACAACTACGACAACAATTTACGATAACTATACAACGCATAGTGCACACACATTATACAAACGTATACATATACATAGAACACAACAGCATACATATACCAGTTTACATATTAGTATTATACCTGTAGTAGTGGTAAGTTAGCCCACAACAGCATTGTGGTTATAGTACGTACGTACGTAGTCTTAAAAGTTAGCTTTAGTAAATTCGCCTACAATTGCAATTGTATTGAAGTCTTTGTCCATGTCATGTCTTCACCTATACGTTTACTTGAGTCACTGTACAAACCCATAACGCTAGTGAATCAATCCCTATATAGACACAACTATCAAAGCAATTTAGGAGTGCCATGCCAAGTGTAGACTATGACTAGAGTAGAGTAGGTGGCCGAAAGAAATATATTTTATGGCTACATACACTAATCCTTATAGAAATTTACTCTTCGCACAATACAACAACAATACTATGTGAATTTTGAAGGTACCTTGATACGTTTTAGAACAGAGCTGGTCAAAGTAAAATGATACAAAAGTCTATTGTTACAATAACATTGCGTACATTACTATTACTACGTAAGACCGATAGTAATTTAAATCTAGAAACTGTATCATCGTTATAACAAATATTTTATCTTCACGGATTAACCACTGGGCTAGGCCAGGCAAGGCATTTTCACTAGAGAAACTAAATACTCTTTAACTACTACTGTCACCGCCTAAACAAACATACAATAGCTTGCTAATATTATTACGTCCTGCACTCAGAATTAGATGCGTATATTTAACAGCAAAGCTGTGACTTTTCATACTTTGGTTGGATGCTTGGTTGATAGCTACCACAGGATATCTTTTTCATTTTTATTTAAAACGCATTGCTGAACATTGTACAGTCATGTCAGGTGTCTGTTTTTATGAATGTGCGTAGAATATTAGCATATGTATATGTATAGACAGATAGCTGCAGAATATTTATTTAAGCTCCAATTCTCAATCTCAATGTCTCAATTCGAAATGATTATAATAGAAGTTTCCGATTGCCGTCCGTCAAAACTGATTTTCTGACAGCCCTAAATGTTTATTACATTTGTAAAAATTATTCTGCTGCAGAATAATAATCCACTTACTGTTAGAAGTAACAAACTTTGATCAATATACTCATAGATATGCAAAATATAGTATAGTAAATAAATGTGTTGGCTTTTTATTAGTCATGCCAAACTGTATAAGTCAGTAAAGTCAGGAGCTAAGCATACCCTGAAACATAAGAAGAGATAGTAGCATAATATAAGTAATATTAAGCATATAACTAAAGAATACAGCTATAATAATGTTGTATTCTATATACAATTGAATTGTTTACTGTTTGGAGCTTCTATCAAACTATCAATGGACTTGTTGCCACTGCAAGTACAAGAAAAAAGACGCAGTTCAACATTCGCAACGGCAACAATATGCATTGCATCTGCAAGTTTCATGTACTGAATTAAAAACATGTGTGTGCAAATTGATATTTTCAGCTAAAACACCTCTAACGCCTTTGGCAAACAAACAGCCTCGCTGTCTGCTATTAACTAGTTATCCATCCACAAGACTGGTTCATTCTTAACCATTAAATCAGCTATGGCTAGGTCGGGTCACCTCAACAATTTCCAAAGCCAAACCATCCATATGGGTTTGTTCACTGCATTCACCATGTCTTTATTGATATAAATCTCACTTGCAAAGTACAGCAAGTTCTAGTTTTCAACTTTATTTTATTTCGCCATGTAAAAAGAAGCTCACATGAGACCTAAAACCACTTTACCATGCCATAAGTTATAATAACACCACATAGCGAGCAAAATATGTGCGTAAAACAACTTGTAAATATGATAATGCAATCTCTTAAATGCTAAATCGAAAATCCAGCTCGATCTCAACTCCCAACCAACCCAATAACACAAATGTCTCATCTCATTGGACATACTAAATATTATATACTGGCTGCGGTTCACTGATTATCACATTCAATAATAGGAAATCACACAAAAATACATCTTAAAAATATTAAAATATCAGCTGAAAAGGAAAAAAAATCCTTTTATTGTAGAATTGAAAGCACATTAACTCATTACCCAAGTCAACAAAACTAAAACTGAAATCAAATTCATGGTCTAAATTACAGATACACGGGTTACGGATTATTTGCACTATTTTGCACTGCTATTTTGGTCTGGTCCTCTAATGGAAATCAGTTTCATGTAACATTGAATCTGTTTGGTGTATGACAATAAAGCAAATACAAATACAAATTTTGTCTTTTCAATTTCGACATAAGCATTAAGCTTCGTAGTGTCATAAACACCACCAAGACCACTGCCTACCTTTTTACCAAGTACAACTATCTTATCTGGTTATAATTAAATAAAATAATTGCCTACAATTTTTCAGGGTAATGGCTTATACAGTTATACATTATTATAGTAGTAGGTACTATTTTATTACATTGAATTTAAGTAAAATTCCTTGTTTGCAGAAATTATGTGTTAATAAAATGGTTATAATTTGTGCAGACAATGTATAGATACTTACATTTTTAGTTTCATTTTCATAATAATAATTCTACTTTTGTATGTAATGCAAGTAAAGTAATAAACCAAGTTTGTGCCACTCTGCCACTGCACTTACATCCTAACACATCTGCATAGATACTGTAAACGAGGACGAAATATGTAAGAAAATTCTGAGTGCTTGTCTTGAACAGATATTAATGATTTAATACAAAAGCTTGCGTTGTTTGGACAAAAGGCAACAGCTTAAAAGGATTTTTCACAATTTTTCATTCTTACATTCAATTTGAAGTATCTATCTTCCAATCCCAACTGAGGTTCAATACCTAATATTACATAAATATATACTTACATATACCCATATATATATACAGCTACTCCCCATGAGATAATAACATTAATTTTACACATGGTAAAAGTTGCAATGGTACATAAATAAAATGTTCTTTGATCTCTTAATTGTCTCCTAGATCAAAACAGTTTCATTGCATCTGTTAATTGGACAGCCTTTTAACAATTGAAAATAATAATGTGGCTTTAATGACCTGGTACATCTTTACCAATCGCCAATCGCTTGGGAATTAAATTTGCAAATAGTAAGTTTCTGTTGCGTATTTTTGAAAAGCGATTATAACGACTATAATTATGACTTGTGGTCATTAAACCTACAGTGAGAGTAGAGAATCCTATATGTATTAATTACAATAACCGCCATATATGTTGGAAATTATATCTATCTGCAAACGAGTACTACAACATACATACTTTTATGTATCTACACGTCTACACCCTCTGCTGTATATAAAGATGGCATATGGGATATGATAATAAGTAGTCATAAACGTTAAGAGTTAAAGCAAAAGCAGTCCTGTGAATGTTAAATACACGGTTAGTAATAAGTTGGCCCATGACCAGGAAATACAAGTTAGATCAGTTTTAAATGAAAGGAAGGCAGTAAGGCAGTTGCATTGGGGGCTGGCAATATTACAATATTCAACGATTCAACTAAAGAGTAGTGCTGTAATGCTTTGCGTCCTGTACCGAAATGAAAGCTACCTACATTATTGTAGTACATGAACATCCATCTGATCCAATTCCAATATTACCAGAACACTAGCAGTCAACTGTATGTGTACAATACAATATAGCAGAAGATCCGAAGATAAGAGGAAGTTAGAAGTTAAGGAACACATACTTGCAAAACCAGCATGCAATTTATATACACTAACAATGCTATACTACGCTTAAATGTTATTAATATTGCAATATTTGGTATAGATGTAGATTACATATAAATATGCATGGTATTCCTATTATTATTTTACACATCAACCCAAGACTTATAGCTCACAGACCGGTTGACTTCAACTAGTAGAGTAGTAGACAGAGTTTCAGGAGGAGACTGATATTATAATGCTGTATACACAAAGCATGTCAATGTCAAAGTGTACGATAAGATACTGAAACTGAATAATTCTTCCTCCCCATGAATGAATCTTGCGATACAGATTAATACAAAAACCATCCTTTTCATTTCATTAATTAACATACCCTAAGAAACGATACTTTAACTTAAAATATATGTATTTCATTTACACATTATCATATCACATTATACACATATTATTACAATACAAAGAAATACAGATAAAATCTGGAAACTAAGAAAATCAATTTTACATTGCCACTGCTATATAAATAATCTAGCTGAGTTTGGTACACATGTGATGTGAAGCCGAGTACTTGTGTAGTCTGAATATTATTTTTGATTCATAATAAATACGTCTGAGTAAGTATAAATGGTGACAATCGTATATAAATAGAGAAGAGAAAGAGAATAAAGAAGAATACTTTAAAATGTTTTATATAAAATTGCTCTGTATTTTGCCCCTTAACATAAACATTGCATCATGAAACGAAGTGTGACAGTTGTTTATATACGTCAAGGTTTATATAACTTACAACAAGGCACCAAGCAAAACTTGAGGTAGACACTACACTTTGAATCTATCGTTAGTCATACCAGCAGTCTGTTATCTAAATAAAGCAAGCTTGTATGTAAAACAAAGTATTTTGGACTCATTTCCTATCTACTGTAAACATTAAAATGATCTTGGTCCACATGATAATATGACTTTTTCTTTCCGCATCCCATAACTAATTATTGACAATTATAAACCTTCTCCCTTCTCGGCTACAGTCATTTAAATAAATAGCAGAAACTACGATACTATGTAGTTCTGCTTTGCACCAAGCAACCCCCTTCTATATGAAGGTCTCTGAATCAACTCAGAAATTAAATGCCTTTACATAATCATTTTAGTTTTCCTGACTTATTAAATGTAATACTTTTAACCTGCACCGAAGTAAAGTATATACATATAGGTACTGTGAATTGGTGAATGGAGGAGAATTAAACTTCAGAAACTGACTTATATTAAATACTATAGCATCATCGATAAATAGTCTAAACACACACTTTGGTATTTCGGCACTCCTATTATTAGTTATGTAAGTTATTTTATGTGGTTAATGCGGTAAAGTGTATATAAGTCCAAATGTGAAGTTTCAGTCCGCATTATTATTACTATACCAAATAATTGCGTTCAGTATTCAATATTTCCCTTTAGAAATGCAAAGGAAAGCTTAGACAGATTCAGATACGGATTCCTAAACTTCAAATTTCAAATCCTCTGTTCGTACTTATGTCATGTACAATATATTTTAATATCAATCTGCACCTGCTAACTATTAACATTTGGCAAACTTATTTCATTATCTTAAAAATTAAAATAGTATCCTACTAATATTATTAGGAAAAAGGAAACTTACCAAATTGAATAAAATCGGATACAGTTTTCTCCCGACGCAAAGATGAATTGCAGCATTCATCGTATAAAATTAGAAGGATATCCAAAAGACTTTCAATACTAAATGCTTGTCCTTCCGACCGTAACGGTCCATTTAGGAAGATGCTTTCCAGCTCCTTGAGCCGCTTCTCCGCATCCCCCATGCCTGGTGATGGAAGTGGTGGAACCTGCCTGTCCACTGTCGCTCACCAACTGACCTGACCAACTTAGCACAATAACACCATTCCTTAATCTCAGTTGCATTACATGTCAACACACAAACTCGCTCTTTTTCGAGTTAATAAGATCCACACTGAACTTTTTGATGACAGATGGTCATTTGACCACATTTGAAAATGCATTTTAATACTTTTATCGATTTCTTCAGAGAATCTTCGTAAATTCTACAAAAATACAAAATAACATCCACCTTTTCCGTGCACTTGACACAAACACTCTATTTTACAGTGACTAATCAAAAACAAAATCTACCTAAATGTTATTAATTTAAATGTCCACAATACTTAAGGTATTACCAATTACGGCATCACAAACACTAGGACTCTATAGGATCAATTTCCTGCAATCAAGGTGGGGCCTGGGGCACCATAGATCCGTCTTCCTGTTTTTTCGGTCTCCCTTAGCCTAAAACATGAGAAAATAGGTATTTGTTACATAACATATCTCCATTTAACCAACATTTTAATTCATATAAAATAGTTCAGTTCAGAGTCTCATTTTCATCATTCTATGCTATAGGCCCTTAACCTTTATAATCACACAAATAATTTATTTTGCATGTAAAACTATATACGTATTTGTGTATTTGTCAGAAAAATCAGTCACCCGAAGTTAACCTAAACCATAATTTCCTTTCATTGTGTCTATGACTATACGACACAATAACTACATAACTTAAAGTATACAACCGTAACCGTAAATAGAGCTCTATATAGAACCATAAAATTCCGTGCTTACATAAAGTTGCGTTCAGATGTTAGATTTTCGAATATTAAATTAAATTATAGATAAAAGTCCAAAAGCTAGATTTTGGACTTTTTGGCATTTTGTGTAGATATATTTTATTCAAAGTGTAATGTCAATCAATATCAATCAGGCTACTAAAATGTGGCAAATCCCACATTGCACTAAAATATGATCTAATTTATACACAACTGTTAAGATAAATAGCTATATACACAAGTACAGAGACTAGTAAATTGTAAATAGATTATTGTATTGTGTATAAATTGATACTTGCATAAAATGCACGAACTAGGATTATATGCACATGAAATGGTCATTATGAATTAATAAGTGTATAGAAAAAGAGTATTTATATAAAATATGGTACTTTTACCAGTTGTGGTTTGAAGGGGCAGGGAGGTAGAGGTCCAGGAGTAACAGTGTAACAGTAATGATAAGTAAATAACGCAGTAATGTAGTAAAACAAATGTTTTGATTCGGATATTTTTGTTGTAGCTGTGTATAAGTGTATAGATGTTAATTGTAACAATGCAATGTAGTCAAACTAAAGTTTACTTGTATGTTTTTTGCTGAGAATCTTGACAATAGTGCCGTAGTACTCACACACTACACACAAAAGCCAATAATAATGCAATGTTGATGAATGTAAGTAAGTAAATGCAAGAAAACAAGAGAAAGATATCTAAACGCAGAAAGGGAAAGTGGCAATCAACAGCAGTAGTGCTAGTAAGTGATTCTTCTTCTGTGGTACCTAATGCATAGTAAAGGAGTACACAGACAGACAGAGAGTCAGAGACGGATCCACAGTGTGTCCACCCGGTGGCCCTTCCAACCAAAGACTACCTTGCCTGGCTGACATGATTGAAAAATCGACCGAAGGAGTCGAGACACACAAAATGTTACCCCACCTTCATACATTCTACACTTTAACTGATCCCTCGTCAATGAATAACACGTGATTTTTCTAGCAGCTGCACACACTTATTAAACAGTACCTATGTTTAATATGCGCTAAGAGTATACCAGTTGCATATAGCGGCAATAAATACGCCACAAGCAGATATTTTAAGGTTTGCCAGCCCTATTACTAATAAGCAACTAGCGAAACTTGATGTCAACTCGACCAATTTACATTGAGTTGAAAGATTCAAAATTTCAAATTTTGGTCATAACTCCAAAACGGGTACACTGAAAAATATCTGGGTTTTGCCTAAAGACCCATCCCATGTCCAGCTCAGACTTAATTTGCGACTTTTTCATATTTTTTTAATTGCCCTGCCCTCCTCCATGTTTAAAGATATTCCACCAAAAATATAAATAAGTCACGTACGTTATGTAATAGTACAAGCCAAAAATTTTGACCACGAAGACAGACGTGCAGACAGACTGGCTGTTACCAGTGATCGCATAAAGTCGCGAAGAGTCGCAAGTGTAATAATGTAATAAATTATACTAAATGAGTAACAAAGTTACGAGTTTTTTAATGTATAATTTCGTATAAATGTTTACTGGATTTATGGGACTTTGTGGGAACAGCAGTTCTTCAGTAGTGACATATATGATATTTACTGATACCGAATACCGATAATGATAGGCAGCAAGTCACTAGTTGGGGTAACGTAATAATTTAGGCGACTGACGTACTTTGGTGTGATTGCAAGTCGCAACCATTCACAACGTTATGTCATAATCGCCATAAAATATTAAAAATATATTACATTTCCAATGTCACTTTTAAACTAATGTTACGTAAGATTCGCAGATATGTGTAAACGTTTATACAGGTACAGGCCCAGTACTGGAGTAAACTGAGGTTGCAGGTTCAGGTCAGGTGTCATGCAATTGTGTTTTTGAGAGCAAAGGTTGATGTATAGCTTTAATGACATTGACATGGCTTTCATTCCTCCTGACACCTTATATAAAAATTGTATCCATTAGTATAGTACCCTAACTTTGTAATGATAACAAATAAAATTGATTTGAACCTCGACCGACACAGATCGATGTACCCACTTTAAAATATTTCGCCGAAATGCTGTGTTTTAATTTTCAGATTTTTAAAGATTTATTTTAAAATCATTAAGAAAACGTATTCAGCAAAGTCTACATATAAGAATTTACGCTACACTCGCATTG
The DNA here is from genome assembly GCA_019776445.1 of Tomocerus maximus. NCBI lineage: Eukaryota > Metazoa > Arthropoda > Collembola > Entomobryomorpha > Tomoceridae > Tomocerus > Tomocerus maximus. Next base: position 303 of record JABASH010004781.1, on the reverse strand, counting down.
TGGAATTCGCTTGCACTCTATTATAGCAATTTAGCGTTCAGCAGCTGTGTAAGTAGTGTGAGCGAGTGTGTATGTGTACTATAGACAGACAGAGAAGTGACAAAGACTATGTAGAAGACTACAAAAAACGTATTGCATATGCATATTATAGGCGCGGACGGCCTATACGATACGATTGCGATATGGCGAACACGAATAGTACAGAAAAGAAAACAGACAGGTCATAGTACCAGAGATCGTAGGCTCCTCTCAATTCTCTTTTTTGAGTACAAGAGTGGCTCTCTTTATCATTCTTTACCACTC
>JABASH010004780.1:0-13339 GCA_019776445.1 Tomocerus maximus | reverse complement strand
TTAAAACAATCCCAGCATTTCTCAAAGTGAATCTATTTTACATTTAGATTTCTGTGTGTACATCCCAACGTGGTCATGTATGGCTCAGCATTTTGTACGGGTATAAAAGTTTGCTTCTCGTAGTAGGATTGTACATGGCTTGGGAAACAAGGTAAATTCTCAATCCTTTGGCAACTTATTCCATGTAAGTATAAGTACGTTGAAATTCTTTTGATCTCCTAATTCCTTAAACCAATACAGGTTTTATACCCTTTTTGGTCTTTATTCGAGCATATAATTCGATTGAATCCATTTTACTCAACAGTTTGATGTGTTTTTGTTTCCCAAATTCCCCTATAGCAGTATTATCTCACTGGATGATCTGTATTTAAGTCCTAGTTTCCTGGATTGTTATTTCCTTATCTTCCTCATCCCTGATGTCTCATTGTGTGAAATCCGAATGAAAGAGAAATCTATTTATTTCGCAGACATGTGAAAATACAAGCGTTGAACGACTCGAAATACATTGGAATTTGTGTTTATATTGCTGTTCTCACCAGTGTTCTTTGTGTCAGTCTCGCCAATTTAATTTCAGAGCGTGTCACTTTGTCTTTCATGAGTGTCACCACTCTCATTCTTGTCTCAACGACCATAACACTCTGTCTTCTCTTTCTTCCTAAGGTTAGTCGTCTTTACAAGGTGCATCTCACCTTTGATCTCCACTAATTCAGTTACATATTACATTACTTACAAATACCCACTCTGTCCATGTTAAGATCCACTGAAGATCCCTTTATCTATACTAGCCACAAGAAAATAAAACACATTCACTTGCGTCATTCATTAGTATGATAAAATTGAAAATCAATTACAGAACAGACACCCAATTTGATTACACTAGTAATTCTCATTTAAAACCTACACTGTGCCTACACTATACACATTGAGTAAATCTCCATATCTATTTCTGGAAGATTCTTTTTTTATTTAGTGTAGTAAATAATTGAGTTCATAGTTTCGGAATATCATTGGGAGATTCGTATTGACCTTTTGTTCCATGTTTCATTTACTGTTCATTTGCACAGATTCATGCTATCACAAAGAATCCGAATGCCGGTGATCCCGTCGTGGAGAGTATGGGTCTAAAAATTGAATTCAACACTCGTAGGTGAGTTAGGAAATTGAGTTAAGTTTCTCAAAGCATTTTCTTTATTCTATTTCTAGTATTGCCGTTCCTTAGTAGTCTGGATGTTTCAATCTTTTTCATTCCGCTCCGTGTACTCACTAACCGTTACGTTTCTTCGTTCCGCAATTCACACACCTCCTCCTGCTTCTATTCTATCTATTATACAAATATTGCACTCCTACGTATCTACACATCTAAGTATTTTAGCACTTTGTAAAATGTTCTTTATGGTCCCGTTCTTTCTCCCTACACGTATGAAATATACTTGGACTATCACTCTACCTTTTCAATATTTTGTCTATCTCCTTACCAGCCCTGTGCAATTGAGTTGAATAGTGAACTGAAGAGATTCTCTCTTTCTGATCGAGTTAGGAAAACTACTGGAATTCAATTCGTACTCGATAGATGAATACCTACCGACTCTCTATGCTGTCTTGTCTATCCTTACAATGTTAACGTGTTTTCAGTTCTCGTATACGTTCACAATATCTTTACAGTCTGTAAACACCTTCAGTAAGCTCTGGCACTTTGTGTTGAATGCTTCGAGAAATGGTAAACAGAGCAAGTTAAATGGAAAGTAAACTATATACATACAAATGCACACAGCAAAAATGTAGTTACATTTAGGACGCGTAATACTTGCATGCGTATCCTCTTCATGACACATTTTACAAAGTGACTACCTATATGTATACTTTATATGCTGAGGGAGTCAAAAAAACGTGTATCTTTTGTATCTTTATACAAAAACATGTACAATTGTATTTTGTAAAAGCATTTTATGGACTTATCTTGTCTGCTGCACTTCACTACATGATGCTGCATCAAAAGCCAAAGAAATGAGGATTCGTCCTCAGTTTGCCTATTCTCCCGCGTGAATAACTTCTTTTATGTAGATAGCTCTACGTATGTAGACCTATATACTAGAATGGGTGCCCATATTATATGTACTTGTAGCTATATAAATCTTATAGCTCAAGACTCGTGTATAGTAGTATATATTTAGGTAGACATGAGTGCGAACATGAAGCAATCAAAGATTTGACATTCTAATCGACAGGTTTGTGACAGAAGACACGAAAGAACTCTTGTTCAGAGCTGAAGTTCAGAATCGAGTTTATAAACGGCAAATCGAGACGATCGATGTAGAAATTTGGCGTTTGGAAAATCTTCTCCTGTACTCCGCTCACAACTCCCAATCTTCTCTTGCGTCTAATAATCCTGTAAAGGTGAGACTCATACTCTCATGAATCTAGTTCTTCGTCAGGACACCTACATTCAATAAGTGAATGTATGTGACGTGCTTTTTCAAAGAGAAATCTAGTCAAATAACTTTCTATAGAAATTTGGCGTATTATTTGCTTTCAAATACTGACACCTAACTATCTTCTCTCAATTCCTCCTTTAAAATTTTATGTCAATCTCTAAGAATGAACTCATCACCATGCACCTACCCACTTACATAAAAGTATGAACCTATGTGCGTGCAATGATTGTCACAAGATATGTTTCGCGAATATTATTTATGTATTCACATATTTTACAATCATCATTGATAAAGTATTCAGACCAGGAGAATACCAGCTTATGCAACTGGTATGCATTTATAGATTGACAAATTGACATTCCAATATATTGATATGAAATAGATACCCCCAGATAAATGAAATTAACTTTCTGAACATCATTCTGTTACCCATTTAATCCATGATGTCATATATAGGGTACATTTAGATAACATAGCAGTGTTAAAAATGAATAATGCAAAGAATAATTACACTCTTCTTTCAGGACGACAGGAGAGAAGGGAGAACTGTAACTGTAATAGAACCTTCGCCCGGGACATCTTCCGACGAAAACGAATCTAAGTAGCGAGATCTTCACAATATATTTACGGGGTCCAAGATTCATTGTACCAATATCTTTGTTCAACTTCCGCAATTCACCTTCCACGAAGCTTAGCAGTAAATCAACAACAACCACCGCAGTGGTATCTTCAGCACCAAGATCTAGTTGGCCCAATAATCAGTCTTACCTTGCAGTTCCCTCAAACGGGCTTATTGCGAAGAAATATCGTTTTAAATCAGAACCAAAGCTTCTTACTGAAATCGAGGAAGGTGGAATTCCTACGGGGACAATCAGTGATACCAATGGGAGTGACGAGGATACCATTTCAACGTGTCAATCCAAATCGTCAAGGAAGAGCAGTAAAGATGAAAGTGGAAAGCGTTCAACTATTCTTTCTGTGTTGAAGCATCCAATAGACTACTTTACCGGTTTTATCCGACCAACCAATATTGAGATCAGCCCTGATAAAGTTTCTTCGTTGCCACCTGACATTTCACCTAAAGAAATCGGGCACAGACAAAAATTTAGTTCGGTTCCTGATCTGTGGGCTGTAAGAAATACCCCAACTCTTGAAGCTCAAGAGAACAGGAGAAAAATATCTACAAATAGTGATACAGTCGTGGACGCTAACTCTGTTGTTCAATTTTCTCATGTCATTGTCGACCCCATAAAGAGATTACAAGATCCTGTGTTAAAATTAGTTGTAACTAGCAATGAGTCCCCGTATTTGTAATAAAGAATACCATTATCTTTTAATCTGGGATTGAATTATTTATCATAAAGATAGCATTGCATTTAACTTACTATTAGGTACTACGTACTACATATCCCAACAAGATTGCAATTGGATTATAAGATACCAATACCGGTAGTATTGATTCTCAAGGTAATTTTCTTCGACTTTGGAAACTGTATAAAGGTTTCGTTGTAGAAGTTTTATGAAGATTCGGTTTTAAAAGCTTTATGAAGATTCGGTTTTAGAAATTCGATATTCTCTCTATTCGTAATTCATAATGCATGGCTATACTTATATAATAGTTTATAAGCAAATGCATAACATTCATACCTAAGTATTACCGCATTTCCCTTTCTTACAAAAAATACATATAATGTAGGAGATACCAACTGAATATTCTGTGATTTGCATCGTCGGAGAGTGGTATTACAATTTTGTTGTAGACCAATAAAAACGAAGCATGCAGTATTATCATTTTATAGAATAGCGTTTGTTAGACATTTATGTGATTGATTTGCATGTTATAACAAAAGTTGTTCTTAAACCATACACTTTCCAACACATTGCAGGATGTGCAGGCAGTGGGACAGCAATATGCATTTGTGTGTTTGGTTTAGATTCTATAAATAATGCGGGTTGGGACTCGGTTGTAATAAAATAAATGATTGAGGCTTGCATAAAAAATTCAAATTGTAACCTTGGGCTTGAGGAAACATGACATACTCAATAAATTGCAGGGTAACCGATAGATGAGAGAAGGAGACGACAGTGCGATACTTGAAAGCATGTGTTCACCACAAGGGAAGAACTATTCTGTTCTGGGCATTTGCAGGTGGTGTGCAAAGCGTAATCTACTTAGTCTGCTTGGCAGAAATAATCCTCATTGGCTAAACAAGTAGGCAACAACAGGCAGGAATATAAAAAACAAAACAAAAACAAATCTTTAGCGAATGAAGGACAAGGCTATTTCAAATGACGTAGTCCATACCTTGCTTGCATTACATAGCCTCTCTATCCTCTACTACGCCAATAGGCTATCTATCAAGAGATAAGCCAGCAACGACCAGCCAGCCTAAATCATACGTGGGCAATGAATCTATTTGGATCTGTACTATACATAGTACATAATAATGTGACTCCAAATGTGTATCTATATCTAATCATTGAATATTATGTGACTTTGCTAACTATCGACCATGCATAGACAGATCCTTGCCTATTGCTACTCTGATTCTGAATGTTTGTATTTTTATTTTTTATCTAGTCAAACATTCAACAGAATCACTACTATTACAACTGCACTGTCTTTGTTGCTTGTTCTAATAAATCCAATTAGCATATTATGATTTATGTACCACGGTGCTATATAAATACCAGAAACATACTAGCATGTATTATGACTTCACAATGCACATGACTATATATTTCATCAAGGTAGTTAACTGTGAGATACTGTTATTCTACCATGTAAATTATTTTTTACTATTAACCTAACTTACAAGCATACAACATTAACTTACATCCGATACCTAATAAAAAGGCGCAGTAAGAGATTTTTTATCTTAGAAAATACTAATACAAATTAATTACTTGAATTCGACTAACACTTACTACATGTATCAGTATGGAAAATATTATGTGGAAAAATGTCATTCGGACACATTAATATATTGTAAGTGTGCATGTTTGTGTCAGAAAATGTTAGAAAATATTAATAGTCCAATTAAACAGTTTGATTAGCCTAACCACGTCAAACTAAAGACTAGCTCATAGGGACTAATTTTGAAACGAACAAACAGAATTGTTATTTTATTATGTTGTAGAATCAGTGTATTGGTTTTTGCATCGGGTATAAGAATCGAGTAACCTGCTCAGATAGATACGTACGTTATTAGTTAAGACAAGTGACAAGAGAGCTTTATAAATTAAACAGCACCATATGCAAAGTGAGGAGTGCAAGTGCAAATATTTAAATAAAATATGCACGAGTTTGTTCTCCGAGCACCATTTACAATCATATAACATTTGGTAGTTTGAGAAACACAACTTTCAATTCAATGCATATTTGGTATAGCATAAGTGTTGCAGGATAAATGTACATACAGGAAAAGTGAACTTGACCTAAGAACATCTAAGTTGATGGATAAACTCCAGAGTTTATACATTCCTTTTTATAATCTTATTTTACTGCTACGTTTTCTTTTTCCTTGAAATTCATTTTTGAATGTTGTACATTTGTCATAATTGAGTTAGATTGGAACGCACAGGTGAATTTCAAGACTTGGAAAATGAAACTGTCCTAGATGAAGTACACTTGTTAGTTCTGTATACACTGTAACATTCTGGATACAGCGTTTGTCAGTCGTAGCTCATAGTCTCATATCATGAACACCTCAAACATACTGGATGTGTACTTTACCTTCTTGTTTCTATACAACTGAGCCGTATACTCTCATTATATATTTGTACGTATTGAGCATACAGATTATCTCTTGTCCAATTTATTTTTAGAGTAAGTCAAGTTATCGTTGGTAGCAAAGTAAGAAGTCCAATCTGAACATACCATTTCAGAAATTCAAATTTCTTTCATTGAAAGTAGCTGTACACACAGACAGGTTGATTCTATAAGCAATTCTCGTAAGTGTAGACAGACAAGAAAAATGTGGAATATGTTAATATTATTTAATCATGTCGCTACATGTTATGAGGTATAAAAAGAAGGTATACATGCAGAGATTTGATTGTGAGAACGCAAGGATAAGTAGGTGTGTAGAAATACACAATTAATAAACAAACAAACATTAAAGATACAATAATGTACGCACTGTAAAAACTCGAACGATACCACACAGCATGCATAATCTATGATTGTAATGGAGTTAAAGCAAAGGCCAAATATAAATGAGAATATGAGAGTACGACATTATAATGTAAATACTAGATAAAAATCTATATACTTTGTATCATAATTATATCTGGTTTACTATAGACTTCCAAAGTATCCGCACATTATCATTCATTCGCTATGTTGCTTTTATTTCGCAATCATATGGAAAAGCTGGATTCTAAAATTGGTGATAAAGTGATAATACAAATATCCATGCTGTGAATGTTGTGATTGACAGACCTTGTTATTTCCTTTATTGCACCATTTACAACCAGAATACCTAATCACTAGCAACAAAAAGTGTATACAGTCTACTGGGGAGTGGGGAGCGGCAACACTAACACTAACATTAGTGTAACACTAATATACTTCTATAACAGATAAAGTTATGAATCTTTGATTGTGTCGTCCTTTGACCTAATAGCTTTACATTGTGACAAAACCTATTGTCATGCATTATGTTCAATTAATACGCATGCAAATGGATATCTGTCTATAAATTAATCATACGCACACTAAAATAATTATGCACTACACTACTACAACTTATTACTTAGTATAGTTAGACTGTTCGTATCCTCAGGAATTACTCAATTTACATGAATTCATGTAGTACTTGTCACTGGTATCTGGAAATGTATATGTACGTGTTAACAAGAAACAAAAGAACTGGACTATCATAAAATATTTATTTAGTATATTAAAATTAATTGCTATCCATTATTATCTTACAATTTCACTTACTATACAACAACCAATGCAAAGGGTTAACATTTATACTAATAAACCACTGTATACGACAGTTTTCTTATCATTATGATTATTATAGGGTTTCATAAAAATGTGTGTGTGATGACGCGTACAAAAGTTCTTATGCTCATGATTACAAGCAATGCGATTGACGTAAGCAGAAAAGCATTCATTTCCAGTTTTACATATTCAAAAAATATTATATAGATCATATTTAGCTATCTGAAACTGAGAGACTACCTGATACAGAGAAAATATAGCTATTTGGCGCATCTGTAAGTCACAGTCAACAACTAACTGCTAATACAAATACATATTAAATGGAGCATCTCCATTTAATATGCAATATTTATGTAGGTACTTATGTCCATTACATATGATACTTACCACGTAGGCAGAGATTACACAAATCTTGTTATACAAGGTTAGTACATACCAATGTAAGTGCTAATAGCACAGGCAGTTAAAATGTCAATGGTGAATACTCTGAATGAATACAAATGATGGCGAGGAAAGTGTAGTGAAAAATAAAGTCAATAATGGAGGTATCATTTAACTATATTTATATTGTATTCCCCAACTTCTAAAGTATCTACACTATACACACAACTGAAAAATTCTTTTAAATCAGTCTCTACAATAACTTTCAAATAATTTATAACTTTTTTCCCTATAACGCAATCTCGTGAAGAGTTGTTTTATTGTTTAAATTTTAATTGCCACATTATTGGTTACAAACTACGTTCAGAATTCAGTTTAAGCCCCACATTTTGGTACGTCATTGAGCAGTCATTTTCATAATAGGCAATTCCCAATATTTTCAGTAAATATTTTATGTGCTGAACATCAGCTTAATGGGGAGAATGATTTATTGTGTGACATTTGATGTAGGATTGTTAAAAATTTCCCACATCCGTCAGACCATTAATCAACTTGTTATTCATTTTAATATTGCAATTTTATGGCAGTGTATTCTAGTTACAGAAGTTAAAAGGTTAATACGCAGTGCTAATTTCATAAACACACAATAATAATTTTGTGCATTTCCCCCTGTCCCTACTAATTAAATTAAGAATTGAATACTAGGTTTACCATGAGCTTTGACTGGAAGTTTGTCATGCTCTCCATTATATCTAAAAATAGATATAAAGTGCATTGGTACTATGATGGATGCCTCATCATAAAGTTCTATATTAGTGAGTTCAAATTACTAAAACACAGACATTACAGATAGTTTCATGAATTGTTCATGTATAATTTGCAAAAAGAAATGTAATTGGTGTAACAAATGCAAGTACATTAGTACATATATATAATTAAAATCAAAAAAGAGTTATTGCAGTTATTAGAGAATAGAGTATAGCCAACAGATACGAATGCAAATGTATGTATTATATATAGTAGGTACTTTTAATGCTATTAAATTGTAGTTTCTTTGCACTGATTTAGTATCATGAATACAGTTTGAGTTTTTTCTAGCGTAATTACTTGAAGATTAGAATTGTGAAGTTATCCATTTTCACACTAGTGCAATTAACTCCATGTGCAGATTTTCATCGAACGGGTATTCTAATATTAATGGTGAATGCAGAGGCGGGATGCTATTAGTAACTGGAGGGTAGATATTCAAACATCGTCTCATATTTTTGTAACCTCTTGCACAGGACACTAAATATTATTTGAATATCAAGACTTTGTTGGAAAAAGTATTACTTCACATTCACATTGTATAGATCGAAACCATAGTACATTTATCTGTATAATATTAAATGCCTTGAAAAGGTAGTTGACGAAAATATACATGAATGTCAGTTCAATTATTAAAAAAAAGTAATGAGATCAATACTTTATTTGCCATTATATTGCCTATATACCTATATATATACATCATACGCTGTTGGTTACATAACATCTACTCTCACCGGTACCTCTTTTGGCAGGTATGTATATAATATGCCAAGGTATATAGCTATAGGCTATACACACCTCAGCCTTAGCTCATAAAGAGAACATTATGCGTTAATGTCTTTAACAATGTTCAGGGCTCACAATCCCAGTATATTTATAAAATGAATCATGGTAGGTATTCTCATAACAATTGTGGGAGCATACATAGACGTAATTATTTTTAAGTTTATAAATTATTTAGTAAAGATATGTTAACTGGTATATAGTAATATGCACTAAGAAATATGCATATTATGCCTAATAAAGTGCCTCTCTACTCCCTACTGCATTGAGATTGGTAGTTTGCGGTCTGGACTGAACACTGCTACGCTTTGATTTGGAGTTGTACTATTGTATTGTAGTAGTATGCATAAAATTCGCTACTTTGCAAAATTCTCAAGTTCAAGCTGAAAGTTAGTACGTAATGCGAGCCTGTATGTAACGAAACATAAAAGTAACACTAGACACTGGAAGAGAATTGTTTGCTGTACGTTCGGTACAGGATAGAGCAAGAGACGGAGTCGTCACCTGGTGCATACACGGCAAAAAGGCTAAAATTAAATTGTGTATGAATGGTAAACATGCAAGGAAAGCAATACATTAAAGGTGAAGGTAACCTAAAGTCAAGTATCGAGCTTTACTTTTGATACTGCCACTCACACTTACTTTTACGCTGTATGTACCACTTACAGATATTATCTATTAGGCAAGTCTAAATCATATCAAATACATTAAATTCGGTAATTATCAATTAGGATGTAGTGTTTGTATTGCATCACTATATAATACTGATAATATCAGGATTATTGTCATAATGTACATACTACTTCTATATGTATTAATGATAATATTTTATGCTCTCAAGCAACAATGATTTCATTGTATGTAATGCTGGATATTTTATTTCGGTATATTTTAACCGTGTTATACATAAATTGTTACAATATTATTTTATCATTTCATGGTTTCCCTATTATTAGCTGAATTATAATTATAAGGATACATAAACAGAGATAGAAAAGTATACTTTTGTTTTAGATTACTAAAACTACTGTATATGCATAGTATATACTAGGAGGAGGATTGCAATTGTTTTGCTAATGGATAATACCTTGCTACATTCATACATAAAATAAAATGGACTGGTGCATGCATGCATAGCATGAATTTTGTGTAGTCCTGTATGCAAAGGAATAATGAAGTTGCTGGAGAGCTGGATCATATTACTTACTTATAGTATTACCGGTCCGTGTTCTACTACTCTATGTTGTTGTCGGGTTAGTTATACTTGTAGTCGAGTCGTCGTCGTGTCTTCTTCTCCTGTAAATACAAATCACAATACATATACCTATACACTCTATCTAAAGTCTTATGGGTTATGTAGTGTGCAACTTGCTTGCAGATATTTTCTTTCGTGTTTCTCCAGTCATCGAGTCTGAGTAACATTTTACATAACGAGTTGTTTTATCAAAGAAGTGTGGTCGACGAGGCAATACGAATGAATACAAAGTCGAAACTCGAAAGAACTTGATCTGTAGGACTAGCCACGGAAAGGTTGGATTTACTTCTATTACTACTACTGTATTCAATTTCTATTAAACCTACCACTTACCTACCTTATTCAACCTATAGTACTGTCGGTTCTCTGTTAATTTTTATATTGCATAACACATACACACACTTAAAAATAGGTACGGTAAACTAAATATTCGACTATTTCACACAAATTACACTATAAACAATGACGAAACAGAAAATTCTGTGCACTAAATAGCACATACATACAACATTATAATAGTATACCTAATAACAAAGAGGAAATTTTCAAGTCAACTAAGTCATAGTTATGAGAATTATAACCGCTTTACAGGTAAAAATATTGTACTTTTTATACATAGACATTTCAGGATATCAAAATGTGTATAAGTCTGTAGATCTATAAGCCAAGAACGAATTATCGTGTGCACGAAAAAATTCAAATACAAGCAAATTGTGTAGTTATTTTTTTCATGTCCGATTTGTATAAAATGTGGACCTCATTAACATAATATTTACACATAGGAATATAGACTATTACAATTTTAGTATATTTTGTAATCCAAGTTTTTGCACTGGTGACTTGGTCTGGTAAGTACACGCTAAATGAACAGTGCGAGGCACGAGGGCGAAGAAATTAAGATTTATGTGCTATTGTATAGGCGATTAACTGAGGCGACAAATCAAAACAATTCCACTGTAACCATTAAATGTGCATATTTTTGTTCCAAACAGTATTGTTGAAGGTTTTGTTTACCAACACAGTGCGAAACCATAAAAGTTGAATAACAAAAACCGGGTTGGTGTTGGTGGACATTGGATATCGTGGTTTCGGTCGGAGTTCAGAGTTTCTGTTTACTTTCGATTGAATATTAACTTAGTTCATAGTTTTGGTACGGTACATTATATTCAAATCATTAATCATATCATGTTTCTCTATATTTTACAGACAACAAAAACCGAGTGACGCTGTCGGAAAGTCAGAGAAGTAGAGATTCACAACGGACAAGAACGACAATTAATTAAATACCAGTGACCAGGTACAGTTTTTTGATTCCGATTTGTTATTACTGATAAATAACTGATCACAGACAGAGGTAGCAGCAGTGCAGTTGGTACGTTGATATTATTGTATATTAATATGATAGAATAGATTTTATTTTGATTTTCAATGTTTGATATTTATTGTTAGACGTACATCGTAAGAGCGATCAACTGCCAATAGCGTAGCAGAGACCACGACAAATTCATCCTGAAGGTTATTTTCGCTTATTTCTTTGGGTTTGATTCAATTTTTGACAATGGTCAATAATGTTTTTATTTGTGGTAGCTGGGCTGAGGCTGAGTCAAATGTGACCTTGATAAGCAACATATTTTCGTTCTTTTTTCCAGTTTCACTCTAGAAGAAAATCAATAAAAATCCGAGACACGGCTTGCTAAAAGTACTAACGATATTACTACGGCCAGTCACCAGTGGAAATATATTTATTGAAAAATACAAACAGAATTTCTAGATTGATGAATTATAATCCTTGCTTAGCCCATGTAATGAGAATGACGTTTCATGATGTACAAAATTAGTTTAGGTAAGTGTACCATTTGTATCAATATCAATGAAATATCTGTCCTTTTCTATGACTTACATTCGTGTACTGATACGCTCTTGTATGCAATAATAACGAAAATTAAGTAGACATTTAGGTAGGCCTTGAATTTCACTAAAACTGAAATATGACTAAATTGTCGTGTAAAGTGTAGGATGCACTGTTAATGTAACAAATGTATCGCTGGAATCCTGAGAAGATTTTTTACCAAACAAAAGAAATGGAAATATATTTTTTTATCGGTAAGCCCGATGACATTAAAAGCATGATCAAGGGTCAAGGAATCAAGGATATTAGAATTAAAAAATATCTGTTAAATTACTATTTACTTGCATTTCTATTTAGGACGTGTTTCAATTAATAATATAGAATTTTCAGTTCCATGACTGTCCATGTTTAATATCCAGTTTTTAAAATACAGCCTGATTGTGTTAGTTTTCGGTTGGGCAAAATTCCCTTTCGTGTTTATTTAAAATAGGTTTTGTGGAATTTAGGGTAAGCGTATAGGTTTAGATTTAAGTAGTTATGCATCTTATTGTCAAACTCTTATAGCCAGCAGACAATCAGATAAGATAAGATAAACATTAATCACTTAATGAAATAAACATTCTTTTCATTATCGCATTACCTGCATACATCAAGCAAAATTAAAAATTAGGTAAGAGAAAGTATCCTTAAAGGTTATCACAAAAATGCTCAAAAGCTTGGTATACTAAGAACTTTTGAAGTAAAAATATTATTTAGGGTAAACATTTTATTTTTAAAAGAAGGTATCTACTTTGAAATTGCATGTTACATATTGATATTTATGGTACTTCTGCTATTCATTTTTCTTAAAATAAGATTTTACGATATAAAATTAGATT
>JABASH010004779.1:0-13341 GCA_019776445.1 Tomocerus maximus | reverse complement strand
AATAGAATTTAATCTAAAAAACTATATAATGACTAACTTGAATTAAATAATAAGAGAATAAATATGGCTTCTGTATTAAATAATGAGATGGAATTTAATGGTTTTTGCCATGCAATGGTCAAGAGTAATTGGTCATCAGCATATAATTACATAACAGATATTTTTAATAACTCTGTGAGCTATAAAGATAAGTGTAATAAGGTAATCAAAGCTTCTCTTTTAACAGTAAGGGGGATTCTGTTATATATACCATTTGTAAACAGAATCACTCAACTTGCTCTACGTATTTTATCTCCTGAACTAACTAAAGAATTTATAGAACCGTCTTATTTTGGAGAAGCAGAACTAAAGATTAGATATAGTACAGAAGTTCTTCTGTCCTATTTTCCACAAGGTTCTCAGGCTCTAGATTCTTTCAATCAACTGAGTAGAGAAGGTGAAGATATGACATATTTGATGAAAGATCACAACAGAAACTAACGGAGACCTTTGATTCCTTTGAAAGCTCTGAGGCTTTTCAAGAGGTATTACAAGATCCAAGTGGGCCTTTTGCAGGATTGAATCAAGAAAAGAAGCAGCAGATGTTCTCTATTCCTTGAAAAATCCTAAGAAATTTCAAGAACAAATGGATTCTTTGCAGTCAAGAAGAAGACGAACAGGATTTCCCTATCTTATAAACAATGATCCCGATTCGTTCGAGAAACTACTTCAAAATCCAGAAAATATTTCTGAAGAATTAAGTGAAGAAGAACAGTTGAATCTTGATAATTGGGCTAAGGAAATGAACTTGGATAAGGATGTAGGAGTTGCAAAGACTATAAAAACCCAAAATGGCCTAAATGAACTTGATTGATCTTTTAAACTTCTATAGAGGATCTGGGCAGAGTCGCTTTAAGTGAACGTGTAATTCTTTAAGCACTTTGGGACGATGGTTTCTTTCTTGGGTAAGTTTATTGGCTTGATGCCAATATTTCCAAGCTCGATTAAAATCAAGGCGTTGTAGAGATAAGATGGTTAAATAGTAAGCAACGATGGCATTAGTGGAATCTAATGCGTAATAAGTCTCTAATGTTTGCATAGCCTCCATCGAACGATTAAGTTGTAACCAGGTGGTGGCTAATTGAAAAATTCCAGCGCGGTATTTAGGGAAACGCTTTAGCACTTCTTTTAATATTTTTTGTTTGTGTATGATGGAATCTCTAGTTTCATCAACGTTTAAAAACACAGCGCGAATACCTTCTGCATCTACTCTTTTTTTTAAGTAATCTTCTGGAATGGTTTCAGCTGATACAGATTCTTCAAAAGTCAGATTTCGAATTTCTTGCAATATTTTTTTTCCTTTAGCTTTTTCTCCTACTAATAGATAGTTGATTCCCAAAAACATTTTAAGCAGGGGATCTTGAGGTAAAAATAATTGAGCTTTTTTATATAGGTTTATAGCTTGTTGATAGTCGTCTTTTTGCCAGAATACAGACGCTTGGTTGATAAAGGCTAAGCCGATAACTTCTTTAATCGTGCGTTTTTGTAAACTACGATTATTAATACCTAAATAATCCTCAGAAGGTAAATCAATACCTCTGGAAGTTGTTTCAATATTAATCACACGTTCTTTATCAGGATAGCTTAGGTAGATATGGCCAGGTGGAGTGATAATGTCTAAATTAAGATCCAATCTTTGAGCTAAACATAAGTAGAGGATAGAAACTCCTAAGCAGACTCCTTGGCGATTATCTAGCACAGAAGGAAGAAAAGTATATAGATCGATATCGTGTGCGTATAAAGAATGGGGAGGAAAACGAAACTGCATTTGTTGGAAGATAAAGTCATTTAATGCACGGATCTTTTCTAGATGGGAAGAATCGGAAGAGAGGCGTGTTAAAATCTGAAGAGCCATTAGGTCTAACATGGTTTCATATTGTTTAATATACTCCAGGTTTTCTGTGTCGGATTGAAAAAGTAACAATGCTCGTGCAAGGTCGATTTCTTCTGAAGGGATTTTAAGAACATCTTCTTTACAGGTAAGAGATGTCCCTTTTTTCTTGCGATTGGCTAAGTTACAAGCAATGGTTTGAATCAGTTGGAGCTGCTCCTGATTGAGTATTACATTTGGTTCAAAGGATTGTCTGGTAATCAGAGAGATAATTTCTTTGAGATCAAAGGTAGGTAATGGTGTACTTTGTTGATGAAGTGTTCCTTGGCTTAGGAGTTGCCAAGCGCGCTTAAGAGCTGCTTGTCCTTCTTTGGAATCTGGGTAAAGCTCATAAAAAGCTACATGCTGCAAGACAGATTTAGGATCTAGACTATTATATAACGCTTTCAATTGATTGGTATGACCATAGCAACCGATGATAAGAAAAAAAAACAAAAGGGTTTTCATAGAACCTCTGTGGGAGGAATTGTAGAGAATGCTAAATTTTGCAAGATAGAGCTAAGTCCTTGATGAGAGATTAGTGTCTCTATAGAAGGGCGAAAACGAAAAGTCCAGTTTGTGGATAATACTTTGCCAGGGATGTTAATGCGGTCCTCTAGAGGATTATCCCAGCTTAAACCAGGAAATAGACTTAAATATTCTTGGAGTAAATTGATGTGAAATAGGCTAGGAGTGTGATGGCTATCCCATAAGATCTCTAAGCGTTGTTTTTGTGATAATAAAGGAGAATACACCCAGTTTTTTGTAGCTGCAAAGAGTTTTGCTTCTTCAGGGCATTCTTGCCACCATAACGTAAGCGTTTCTGAATCATGAGTAGAGACCGTAGTTAAGCTGATTGGAGTATAGTTTTCAAAGGGGATAAAGCTGCTATCTTCTTCCCATTTTCTTTCCCAACGCATGACTTTAGTACCACAAATGCCTAGCTCTTCTAGGCAAGGACGTATAAAACTAGCTACAACTCCTAAGTCTTCTGCAATAGGGAGCATTGTCGTACTTGAAATAAGGGTTTTGAGCATTTCTTGCCCTTGTATAGAAGCTTGCGCTTCATTTGCAGGAATAAAATAACCCTCTTGGGCTGGATGATGTAAAGGAATAGCCCAAATGCGAAAAAATCCTAAAACATGGTCAATACGGAAAATATCAAAAAAATTTTCCGCAAATTTCAAACGTTTGATCCACCAATCAAACTGGTTTTTGCGCAGGGCATCCCAACGAAAAAGAGGAAATCCCCAATATTGCCCGTCTGGATTAAATATGTCAGGGGGAGCCCCTGCTGCAAAATTAAGATCAAAATATTCTGGATATTGCCACACATCAACGCTTTCTTTGCTGATTAAAATAGGAATATCTCCCATTAGAAAAACATGACATTCCTCTGCATGGGCTTTTACTTTTTTCAATTGTTCATAACAGAGAAACTGTAGAAGGCTGTAAAAAAGTACTTCCACACTGTGTTTAACAAGTAGTTCTTCTCGCTTTTCTTTAGATAGAAATTGTAACTCTTGTGGCCAAGTAGCACAGGGAGTGTTGCCCAGTTGATCTTTTAAGATCTTAAATAGAGCATACGATTGTACCCAATGATTTTCCTCGCAAAATTGCAAGAATGCAGGAGTGTTTGTAATTTCATTTCTCGTCGCATCAAAATAAGCGCGCAGCCAAAGCAGTTTATGGGCTAACACATCCGCATGAGGTACCTTAGGGCTTAAATTAAATTTATGAAATTCTGTGAGTTTTTCTTTGAGATCTGGAACTTTTTCCATAAGTGGAAGAGCATATAAGGAAAGATGGATAAAGTTTAACGCACAAGAAGAATTGGGGTTATAAGGGCTAGGATCATTGTCCGTAGTATTTAAAGGAAGTAGCTGAATCACATCAAGTCCTATCTGCTTACACCAATCAATCATAGGAATCAGATCAAAAAACTCACCAATTCCACAACTTTGTGCACTGTGCAAAGCAGAAAGAGGTAAATTGATTCCATGGTGATGTTTAACAGCAACTTTTTCCCATTGTTTAGCTGTAATAGAAGAGAGAGGATTCATAGGTTTTTAAGGTTTGATATCAAAGGGGCTTATGGGTTTTTGCAGTGGCTCGGGGCAAAGATTACTAGTCTGACCTGTTGCGATGGCTTGTTTCCAGGCTTGAGATTTTGCCATAAATAGGTGAAGAAAATCTAAAACCTCTTTTGCTGTTAAAGAAGAGAAATGAAGATTAGCAAATAAAACTAATTGATTATTACGCTCAGAAAATCCAAGTGTTCCCTGTGTATTAGGATCTGCATTGGTTTTCAGCGCATCTCTTAAGACATTTTCACGAAATTTTCCAGGAGGGATTTCAGAAAGAAAGCAAAAGAAGAGGAGGCTTTCTCGGTTAACATCCGGCTCTAACTGTACATGCAGGGTATCCTCTATGTTGAGCTTGCAGGCTCCTCTTTTATCAGGGGAGAGGTGCGTATCCAATAATAGGCTTAAATCATTTAACAATTGAGCAAATGGATCCATCATGATTCTTCCTCATCTTCTAATCGGTCATACAGATCCTCTAATCCTTCGACCATAGCGTTGCTAAGCTCTTGTCTATGTTGATTGGATCTGTATAGTCTGCCACTCGTTTCTCTTAGAGCTCTGTGATACAAAGAGAGAAGGGTAATATCTCCTGTAATAGCTAACATCCATTTTTTGAGATACTGTTGAAGAATTTTGTCCCCTGAAGGGTAACGATCTTGTAGAATCTCCATAAATTGTTTAGCTAGCTCCTCAAATGTCAATAAATCCGATAAGTTAAGCCCTTGACGTTTAAATTCAGCAGCAATAAAGGACATACGAGATTCAAAAAAGCGGAAAATCCCCAAAATGGCCTGTAACTTACGCGCTTCTGTAAGTAAATTATGCAGTTCTCCGCGATCAATGGAAGAGCCCTTTGCCTTTAAATCACTACCTAATGAGTGCAGAATAAAAGCGATAACCAATTTCATTTTATCATATTTAAACATGGATAAAAGCGTATTAAAAAGCGTATTACAGTCTCTGGGGTTTCCTGTGATTTCTCGATATAAAGCACGCAGTCCAATTGAGGTTTCTAGGCCTTGGATAGAGAATTCTTGTACCTGTGCTGCTATGTTTTTCCCAGCTTTAATTTCTCGACTGTAAAAATTGTTTAATTGTTCTCTAGCAAGGGCTGCTTGTTTAGATAACTCTCCTGTAGATGTCCGAAGAACAAAATCCAAAGCTTCATCAGCTAGGAAATGATCGGGGTAAATTTCTGCAACTTTTCTCTGTATATTCTCGGCAGTATCTTCTTCTTGTAGCCTTGAGCGTAAAAGTCTAAGGGCTCTTGCTTGCAACTCTGGATTTCTTTGCTGAAATTCCTCGCTGATCTCTTCGATTTGCTCTATTTCTCTAACCTGCTCTTTTTTTTCTGAGCGCTCTTCTTTAGGAGATTTTCTTAATCTCGTTTCTAAACTTTCTGCTTTTCTCATAAAGCCTGGTAGGAAAGCACCTTCTTCTGTCCATGCTTGTAAATCTTCACTAGCCTCTTGCACAACAGCTGCTTTCTGATTAGCCATGTCTGCTGCTGTTGCTTTTTGTGCTTTAGCTGCATCGCTACGAGAGACGCCATCAATATGATTTGGATCTGCCATAAATGATCTCTTCTATGAAAGTTGAATCCGACCCAAAGGTTGGATACGGATTTCAGATACAATTTCTTGATAGGAAATGACCGCCATATCGGGAAATTCTCCTTCGATTAATTTGCGCACAAATCTTCTTACATCAATGGCAGTGAGTAATACAGGCGGTTGTCCTCCCACAGGAACTGGTGTGATTACATTACGCATCGCTTGTAAAATGAGTTGCACGGAATCAGGATCAAGTGCTAAGTAAGATCCTGCTGAGGTTTGTTTGATAGCTCCTCTCACTAGGTCTTCAATTTCTGGATCTAGTGAATAAACAGATAGAATAGATTGCCCTTGAGAGTATTTGAAACTGATATAACGTTTCAAAGAAGATCTAACGTATTCAGTCAGCAAGACGGTATCTTTCTCCGATTGAGCCCATTCTGCTAGGGCTTCTAAAATCGTGCGTAGATCGCGGATGGAAATCTGTTCTTGAATCAAGCGTTTAAAAATTTCGGTCAGTTTTTGTAGAGGAACCAAACGCGTTACTTCTTTAACTAGATCGGGGTAAGATTTCTCAATAAATTCTAAAATACCGCGCATTTCTTGAATGCCTAAAAAATCTGCTGCATGTTGGCGGTAAAAATAAGAAAGGTGCAAGATCATTACATCTAAAGGTCTCCAAAATTTAATACCTGCCTTTTTTAAGACTTCTTGGTAGCGATTTTCAACCCAAACAGATGGTTGACCAATCGAGTTTTTCGTTGTACTAAAGGCGATATTATAACGGCGTAGCGTTTCTGGGTTTTCCGTTGTTAAAAGAGCATTTTCTACAATTTTACCTCTGACGGTTGGCACCTCATTTAAATAGATAGCGTATTCATCAGATTCTAAAGTAGGGGAATCAGTACGTACGTGCACTCCAGGGAAACGCACTCCTAGGTCTTGATAAAGAGCAAGACGCATTTTAGGAATCATATCCTCCACAAAAGTAGAGCCTTGTTTTTCTTTACGAATCACAGTAGAGAGGGATTTACCCACTTCTAGAACAATAGGAAGAGTTAATGCATAATCATCTGTTCCTCCTCGGATCATAGAGTGTCCCTCTATATCGGTATCCATCTTTGCCGTAGAAATACCGCCTTGTGCTTTAACTAGGGCTTTATTAGCGTTATACCATACTACAAAGCCAACTGTACCCAAAGCAACAGAAATCACGATAAAAACAAGGGTTGGAAAGCCTTTAATTAACCCCATTAAAAAAATAACGATAGCCGCAATCATAATGGCTTTAGGCTGGCCTAAGAGCTGTGAGGAGATTTCTTTTCCTAAATGGGAGTCCTTTTTCTCTGAAGAAACACGAGTTGTCACAATACCCGCTGTTAAAGAGATAAGCAATGAGGGAATCTGGGCGATTAAACCACCACCTATAGAAAGAAGAGTGTAGGTTTTAGCTGCTTGAAGAGCTGTCATATTGCGCATAGCAACTCCGATAATCAAACCTCCGATGATGTTAATTAATGCAATGACAATCCCTGCAATGACATCCCCTTTAACGAATTTCATCGCACCGTCCATAGCTCCATACATCTGACTTTCTTTAGAGATCGCTAAACGCAGTTCTCTTGCTTGATTGGCATCAATGACACCGCTTCTCATATCTGCATCGATACTCATCTGTTTTCCAGGCATCGCATCTAAAGTAAACCTAGCAGCAACTTCAGCGACTCTTTCAGCTCCTTTGGTTACAACGATGAACTGCACAATGGTAATGATTAAAAAAACAATTCCTCCAACAACAAAGTTTCCTCCAACGACAAAATTTCCAAAAGTGTAAATGATGTGTCCTGCATATCCATGAAGCAAAATCTGTTTAGTTGCAGAGATCTCTATCCCTAAACGAAATAAGGTAGTGATCAGCAATAAAGAAGGGAAGATCGAAAGATTGACTGCTTTAGGAATATAGAGAGCTACCATTAATACAGAGATAGAAACAGCTAAATTAATAGCAATTAGGTTATCTAGCATGTTTGGGGAAACAGGAATAATGATCACCATGATTAACATGATGATAAAAAGAGCTAAAATAATATCACTGGATGAGTTAATGATATTTAAAGCTCTTTGACTACTTAAGGCGCGTGTGATTCTATTCAGCAAATCTTTCATGTAAATAACTCCATTCCCGATGTCTCTAATGATTCCAATCCTTCTAACCACCTTAGGATTTCCGCTACAGCTTGATAGGTCTCTTCAGGTATATAATCGCCAATTGATCCTTTTTCAAAAAGGGTTTGTGCCAAAGGTACATTCCGCATAATAGGAATATTATTTGCTTGAGCTACCTTAATAATCTGATCAGCAACTAGGCCCTTGCCCATTGTGATGATTCGAGGGGCGGGCTCTAGGGAAGGATCTGCTTCTGATTTATAATCAATGGCCACTGCAATATGTATGGGATTAGTAATAATCGCTCTTGCTCTTTTAGCAGAGGGTGGTCCTTCTTGGTAAGCAATTTCCTGTGCGGTTTGTCTCCTTCTACTTTTAATGTGAGGATCTCCTTCTGTATCCTTATACTCCTGGCGAATTTCAAATTTTTCCATCATCATTTCTTTAGCAAAGGTTCTTTTTTGAAAAGCGAGGTCAAATATAGCAATTGCTAGAAAAAAGATCCCTATGCGAATAATTACCTTATTTAGAAAATTCGTAAAGACTAAAGCACTCGCTTCTACAGGAAGTGCAGCAGTAGATACAATATCAGGTAGGATATTCCAAACCACCGAGTAGATAATAATTAAAGCTCCTAGAATTTTTAAAATAGACTTAGTAAGTTCTACGAGCGTTTTTAATTTAAAAAGGTTCTTAAGGTTGGTAACAGGATTTAATCGTTTAATATCCGGTTTCATTGCTTGAGAAGCAAACATGGGCCCAATAATCAAAAAGTTCACTAAAACACCAGTACAAGCGGTTATAATGATAATAGGAACACTTGTTTGAAAGATCACTAAGATGGCTTGTTTAATAATTCCTGGAGCCCGATTGGGTAAATCGATTTGAGTTTTAGAAAGATTAAACATAGAAATCATATAATCTGCAAGTAGCCTAAAGAGATACGTAGCGCTTATAATAGTGGTCGCTATGGATACTACAAAGGTAAAGGCAGCAGGGAAGTCTTGAGACTTGGAAACTTGTCCTTTTTTACGCGCATCTCGCAATTTCTTTTGCGTCGCCTTTTCTGTTTTTTCGGCCATGAGAAAAAAATCCTGTAAAACTTCTTAGAAGTTTTGTAATCGAAGTGAATCTATACTGGCAATATCCCTTAGCGTCAAGAAAAAAAACTAGGTAGCATGCTGAATGCAGAATAAGCTTACATCTAAGCCCCCATAGCTAAGCCGCCAACGTTTTAAAATTTGCATCCCATTTCTTTCTAACTGTGCGCCTTTATCAGAAGGGTAGAGTAGATAAGCAAAGGGGGTAGCTAGGCAATGAGTTTTAAGAAATTGGTTAAAACAGGCAATTAAATCATTAGATTGCATCATTCTTTTACCAAATGGAGGATCTGTTACAACTAAGGTAGGAAGGCAAGAAGGTTTGAACTTAGCTACTTCTGATCTGCAAACAATCACTTGCTTACTAAAACCTGTTTTTTGTAGATGTCTTTGGGTTAAAGCTACCATGTTTGGATCTTTATCCGCTCCCATAGCGCAAATAGAAGAACAAGGTACACGCTTAGCATCCCAGCTTGTCTTAATTTCTAACCAGCGTTTTTGATCAAAGTCTGGATGGGATAAGAATCCCCACTCTTTTCGGAAGTAGCCAGCTGGTGTATTTGTTGCTATACAAGCAGCTTCAATTAATAGTGTTCCTGCTCCACAAAAAGGGTCACAGAGAACCTCTCTTGCTTTAAAGCCCGATAGTTTAAGCAGCGTAGCAGCTAGTGTTTCAGGGATTGTAGCAATGCCACCTTCTTGTTTCCAACCACGTTTATAAAGAGGGGCTCCAGAGGTATCTAGACTAATGGTAGCACGCCCTTTATGGATAAATAGATTTAATTGTAGATCTGGCTTCTTGGTGTCAACAGACGGTCTCTCTTCATATTTCTCCCAAAAGTGATCGCAAATAGCATCTTTGAGCACTTGCGCTGCAAACAAGCTATTGCGCAAATTAGGATGAGAGACATTGGCATCAATGGCAAATGTTTTTTGCAAAGTTAAAAAGGCATCCCAATTTATAGCTCGGGACTCTTGATATAAATCCTCTTTATGACGGCAGCTAAATTGCGCAATAGGCCATAGCACTCGATTCGCTAATCTACTCAAATAGTTCACCAAATATACATTATCCATTGTTTTTGGAACAAAAACGCCATAATGACCGATACGAACATCAGACACACCTAACTCTTCAATTTCTTTTGCTAACAATTCTTGCGTGCAATGTGCTGAAGAAATAAATAGTAAATCGAACATGAAATCCTTTAATTGTGAAAAAAAATCATCACATCGCCATCTTGAACGATGTAGTCTTTACCTTCAGATCGAACGCGGCCTGCTTCCTTAGCTCCCACCCTTCCTTGGTATCGGACCATATCTTCAAAAGAGACCACTTCAGCGCGAATAAAGCCTTTTTGCAGATCGTTATGGATTTCCCCAGCAGCCTCTGGAGCTTTAGTTCCTTTTTTAATAGGCCAAGCTCTAGTTTCTATTTTTCCTGTGGTAAGGTAAGTGATGAGTCCTAGGCTGTCAAATGAAGCTTTGATCAAGCGATTTAAACCTGTTTCCTTAATGCCTAAATCTTCCAAAAAGTCTAAAGCATCTTTATCGCTTAACTGAGCTATTTCTTCTTCTATTTTTGCACAAATAGGTACAACAATATTTCCCTCTTTTTCTGCATAAGCACGTACTTTTTCTACGTATTGATTATTCATATCTGGTAAATCGCTTTCGGAGACATTTGTTACATACACTACTTTTTTATTGGTAAGAAAAGGGTAATGTTTCAACAAGGCATGCTCTTCTTGAGTAATGGCTAAAGTGCGTAAAGGGTGATTTTGATTAAGATAATCGCGTGCTTTTCTTAAACAAACAACCGTATCTTGCAGTTCTTTTTTCCCTTTAGCCTGTTTTTCTACCTTAGCAAGAATATTTTCTATCATCTGCAGATCGGATAAAATCAATTCTAAATGAATCACTTCGATATCATCTATGGGATCGATTTTTCCAGCTACATGGATCACATCATCATTTTCGAAACAGCGAACCACATGAATAATGAGATCGCTTTCTCGGATATTTGCTAAAAATTGATTCCCTAAGCCCTCCCCTTGAGAAGCACCTTTTACCAATCCTGCAATATCTACATAAGTCATAGCTGGGTAGACCAATTTTTCACTTTTAGAGATCTTAGATAACTCTTCTAATCGAGGATCGTAAACCTCAACAATACCTACATTAGGGTCAATCGTGCAAAAAGGAAAATTTGCCGCAGCAGCAGCTTTTTTCGTTAATGCATTCCATAAAGTGGATTTACCCACATTTGGCAGCCCAACGATTCCACAAGAAAGTTCTCGCATCTTATACCTGACTTGAAATAGAAAGAGAATAATAGAGCATTCTTTCTCTATTGACAAGAGAAAGGATATGTTTCTAATTAAAAATTAAAATTGATTTTATTATGATCAAATGTATAATTAATATTAACTGATAATTACATCAAATCACTATTAATTCATAAAATCATTAATAACAAAAACTTAAATTTTTTATTAAAATAATAAACTTCCATTCTTTTTTACTATATTTTCATTTTATTAAGGAGCGTTTATGGCTTGTTCAGTAGCATCTACAACCCCAAGTATTCCATCTTATGGGCCTTTTGCGAATAGAGATCCTAACTTTGTGCAACCAGAAAAAGGGAATCTTATAGAAGTACCATTAGATTCTACTTCATCTCTTGTTGAAAGATCTGAAAATAAAAAAGGGTTACAATCCAGAGCTGTTATTGTTTTAAGTAATACTGTTCGTAATGTAGCTGTTATAGAGACAATAAGATTTTTAGCTATTGTTGGATTTGTCTGTTCTGCTGCTGCTTCAGTGTTATTACCCGCATTAGGTTTTTTAGCTATAGCAGCCGGTGCTTGCGCATTGAAAAATAGGGTCATTCAATTAGACGCAAAAAATATGCAGAACTTGGATACAACTGCTGAAGAAGTTGTTAATCAAACTTTTAGGTCTCCATCAACGAGGTCGCAAACTAGAGAACCAAGTGATAATGGATCTATAGGAAGATCAAGAAGAGCCTCGATTGCAACGAACTGTATGAAGTCAATATCTGAAGAAGTTTCTCAGGATATAGAGGTTATCCCAGGTGTAAAAGAAGCTTTCTTAGCTTCTTTGGAAAATAGAAGCAAACTTAGCAGAGAATCTCTACGTGGTTTATTGGGAATTTGTTATTCCTCTTTGTGCAAAAGAGTTACAAAGATGCCTGAGACTTTAATTAGAGAAGGGAGGGTGATAGACCGTGATATTGGAACACAGACATATTTAGAAAGAAAGTGCAAAGAGTATCCTGCAAAATTCCCCGAATCTACTGAAGACTTAGTTAATGAAAAACAAAAGTTCCTAGAAAATGCTAAACTTTCTTCAGTTATGGAAATTATAGAAGAGTTATATACACAAATAAGCCAGGAGGAAAAGAGGTTTGGTAACAAAAAAGCAGCAAAGCATTATGCTGATAATGCGGTACATGCTGCGGAATACGTTGCTCAATTGAAAGCTTTGAGCTTCAAAAAACCCTGCATTTTACAGAAGATGTAAATCAAATCTAAAATAATCTTCCCATAAAAAAGAATCATCATAAAGTTAAGGACCATATGTTATTTGTTTCTGAGTGCTACGATACTTTTTTTTGAATTGTATATAAGTTACGCAGTATAAATGGATAATATTGTACATTAAATACTTTATATTCTTAAAAATGCTTTTAATCTTTTAAGTTAATCCAAGGAAATTCTTATGAGTAGTATAATGCTGAATGCTACCTGTTCTTTTTTCGATGTAAAAAACATAGAAGAATCACGACTTCCTTCTAAAACAGGTGCTGTAAGATTTTTAGCTGTTTCTGCGTTAGTTGCTTCTGTATTTGCTTCAGCTTTGATACCAGCAGTAATATGCACCGGAGTAATAGCAGCCACTACAGCTGCTATTATGTTAAAAAACAGACAAATAGAGCGGTTAAATGAAAATGAGGGTGATGTAGTAAACGCATTTAAAAATAAAATTGATAATTCCTCTCCAGAAGGGAAAAACAGTTTGTTAACAGTTTGCCTTTCCTGTTTAACAGAAAAAATAGAACAAATGCCTAAAGAAATAAATACATCTAAAAAAATCTGGCATCTTAAGACCCCTTGCAAGCCCATTGAAAAGTATCTTTTAGAAAGTATAGAGAAGTATGCAAAAATATCAGGTGATGAACTGGAACAAAAAACGAGTGGAGGTAAAATGACTATTGAGCTCACAGAAGATCAAAGAAAGATAAAAGAATTATCAGTGATCTCAACTTTAAGCATCATAGAATGTTTATATATACAGCTAAACAAACCGCATAAAGCACAGGAAATAACAAATTTTATTAAACAAATTCAATCTGATGCTGAAAATTCTAATCAAATTAAAAAATAACCTTATCTATTACTTGTTTTCATTCTAAGGTCTCCTAAAATGAGCAAGCTTATTTTATAGTCTTGAAGCGATTAGGAGATTCTCTAACTTTTAGGAATTTAATTTTTTAATTAAAG
>JABASH010004778.1:0-13342 GCA_019776445.1 Tomocerus maximus | reverse complement strand
TCGCTAGGTTTTAATTATTGAAAACAGAACTTGATAAGACCGGGTCTGTTGATCCAAACTTTGATTACAAAAGGCTACTATGTTTGACAGCTTGATGGACAAGCATGCACCAGTTTGGAAAACTTCTGTCAGGCTTTTCTTGGAATCATGTACAGGGCCTTGCCATGAAAGACTGTATTTCTACGAAATATAAAGACTCAGTTTATATGGTCTACTCTACACCATTACGGATGCGAATTCTATATATATTTATAATTAGAAACTATTCGTCACAAAAATTTTAGCTACATTTGTCATCAAAGAATCATTGTTTTACTTATGTACTGCCTACGCTTAAACGTTTTTATCATTTCTTAGTCAACTTACAGAACTTTCTATAGAAATTCGGGCTTTAAAGCTGTCTCCGGAGTATTCGGTGAATTTCTCAAGCATACTCAACGATGTACATATGCAATAATTAAAGGAATTATCTGATGTGTCAAGCGTCATTACTGCCAAAAACATCAAACCGTAGCATTTGAAGAACCGTGCTTGAGACTTCGAATCGTTACCTACAATGTTAATGAATATTTGAGTAATTACTTTTCGTGGCAAACAAGAATACAAATTGCTTAACTGTTTCTACAAAAAGGCTTAAAAACATTCAAAAAGAAGAAAAAAGATCAGTATATGCAAAATTGCTTCCCTTGTTAGTCTCATTCGATGAAAAAATTTGAGTTTTTTAAAGCTTAATAAATATCTTAGCAATGAATGGACTTACATATTTTCCTTCGAATCTCTTCTTCCGTGAGTTCGCATTTTATTAGTACATTATCAGAAATTGTGCCAGTTAAATTGTGAATCTGACGCATGTGTTCTGTTGTGTTCGCCAAAGTTATTTCAACTTCCTCGCATGTATTAGTTCTTAAAATTGTACAACCTGGCAAATCGCATCTATAGGGCCTAAAGAATATTTTTTTAAAACGCCATTCCTTCCAAAGTCAAAATATCATGAATGAGAGATAATATAGCACTACAATAGTGATAATTTAGGTACATGTAAAATAAGTGCTATGAAATATTGCATGCTAAGCATAATGACAAAATACCTCAACCGCAATAATTATGTATTTAATTTTATATAGCACCAAATTGCTTACCTAAAGCTGCAAGTTTCTTCGTGAGACATCAGGTCAAAGCCCATTGACTGAACGGTACAGCCATAAATACTGTATTCACAGTTTTTCAAAATGGTAGCTGCAATTTTTTCCGCACAAATATTTCTAATTTGAGTAAGACTTCCCTTACATATTGGACAACGTTGAATGCGATTTCTGCACCTGGAGCAAACTGAATGCCCCCGTTCGCAAATAAAAATATGGCCTACTGGCAAATCCTTGCAGATTGGACAGTCTAAATTTTCTTTGATAATACTTTCAAAGTCTGCCATGTTTTGATAGCCAGTCTAAAAAAAAGTGTCTATGTGTAACAGAACTGCGATGAATAAGTATACGTTCAATGGCTTTCCTTCAGATAATATTTTAAGTAGAGGGCATACAATTTTTTGAATGTGTTAATGGATCAGATAGAAAAGCACAACTGTGTTTTGTGTTTCTCATAATGTACATCGACATTCTGTGTCCACATGTTGTATGAAGTTCAATGTGTTTTCAGATTGATTGTAGGAATTGTCATAAATGGAAGAAAATGAATGCTTCTCGAAACCCGCCTTTGTAAGGCGTCCTGTGAATTAGCATAGACCCAAATTTTATCTTAGGCATAGTAGCTAGCTGGTGATAGACTAGTAAATTATGAATAATACGAAAGATCCTGTTTTGTTTATTTACAGGTTGCAGTAAAGTAGTCAGGATAAGATAACAACATTTAGATTTTATTTATTTAGGTACTCAAAGAAGGATATCATACAGATAAAATATTTATTTGCATGTTACATTTTAGTTATATTAGACAGTGAAGGAGCTTGTCTCGATATTGTACAAAATATTGTTTGTTTACATTTTACGAAATGGAACATAGTGTATTAACAGAAAGGTAAGTCTGTGCGATTGCAATGAGTAAAAAATGGTAACTAGCTAACGGAAACATAACGATTGATTTGAATATTTGAAATTTGCGTACAAAATGGACATTATTCTTAGGAATACCCGCATAGGTTAGGTACCTACACAAAATACTGTGCTGGTGCGTGCATTGTTATACAGGCTGTTTCTTGCCTCGGTGAAATTGAAATGTGTTTAAAAGTTCGGTAGTAATTTGAGTACACGGTTGTTAACGAGTTGATTTGCATCCCTTGCAAGATGATAATCAAAGTGATTCCACAATGAAAAATCGATGGGTGAGTTTAGAACAACATTAGGCAATTCAGATGCCAGGCGAACAACATCCTGCGAAACATTAAAAAAGAACGTTTCGTTGTTCCAAATTAATACAGCCACCAAATAGTAGTAAATAGCTGTTGAGAATATCACATTAAAGACTCGAGTCAAATGGAGTATTCTGATTTCTGAGTGCTAGTTCATTGCATGGTCAGTGATTGAATGTTCCAGTGACCCTAATACTATCTGTAATATTGGTACAGAAATTACTTACAATGGGATTCACAACTGCATCATTTGGTCCCCAGAATA
The DNA here is from genome assembly GCA_019776445.1 of Tomocerus maximus. Taxonomy (NCBI): domain Eukaryota; kingdom Metazoa; phylum Arthropoda; class Collembola; order Entomobryomorpha; family Tomoceridae; genus Tomocerus; species Tomocerus maximus. Next base: position 10,715 of record JABASH010004778.1, on the reverse strand, counting down.
AAGCAACGGGAGCTGTTGTGTTTCTCAGAGTGTACAGAGGCGGGCTAGTCCTTCCGTACTTACGGAGATTTTCTTCATAGCCAAAGTCATACTGTTGGAAAACTCCTGTGTTTATAAACTGGGCAATGTGAGTCAGGGTTCTAGTCGACGTCGGCGACGGCGTGTGACTGTAGAACAACGGTATCTGGTTCTATGGAACATCAAATACTTATTTTCACGAGAGCTGAACAAGGAATGGCACTTCATTACATAAAATTTTATGACTTTGTGCTATATTTATATTCGCAATAATCCTTACAATTTGCGATTGAGGCAAATCCCATCCGGCATACAGGAAGTTAATGTTTGCACAAAATGACTCTGCAATTAATAAGTTGGAACACAGTTGAGTCCCTATTGTATTGTAAAGTTTCAGGAGCCATGGAGGAAGAAATTCACCGTTCCCAAGTAAATCCAGAAAACCCTTGAAAATTATATCTCACAATTAGCGCTCATTAATCGAGCTGAGCGGTTATACACACAGAGATTTTATCTAATATATTCCACCATCTATATCTACTTATTTGGTCAAACTTTTCCTTCCAAAAGAACGATTTCAGAATCATTTTTATACATTGTATAAGTAATATTGTGGACAAAATTCAAGGTTTTTTCCTGAGTGATACAGAATTTGCCAATTAAAGCATGAAAGCAACAAAAGAAAAAAATCGAACCTTCAATAATCTCTCAAATGGTGCTATAAATCTGGGAAATCCCACCATATTGTTTATGTACACAACAGGTGCTAAGGCTGTCATAAGTCTCACTTTTTCATTGTATTCAGGATGCAGCGACATCATGATCCAGAACATGGATGTTCCCATTGAGAATCCTATGTAATACAATTTTGGCTCTCCAGTTGTCTTCAATACGTGATCGATTTCAGCAGGGATATCATACTTCCCCATTTCATGCATACTGTTACATTGTCATCCAATATTCGCAAAATGAAATCACAAAAAACCTTCTTTGTATTTGTGCATACAATATTCCATGTGTGTTCACACTTTATGAACAATAACATTATCTTGTCCACCCTGTACCTAATGGTATACATTATTATATCGACCATGACTATGCTATATAATTGGTTGGTGTTGCCCTTTTCCGTCAAAATGCGTTCGCATTCAAGTCAATACCAGCAGCTTTGCGACTACCACTTGGAAATAAACTATAATAATATAAAGAAAGTAGGTAAAAAAATATCAGTTTTCACACGGTTAAAATAAAATCTTAAGGAAACTGGTTTCATCATTTGGTTTGTAGTCACCTCGTCAGTTTAATGCAAATACTTTGTACCAGATGGGCGGTAGTGAATAGGTATGTATAAGTGTAATTTTGACAAAGCGATGAGAATTTCCCTATCTGAGAACAAGAAGAAATGCAAAGCATGTTCTTTATAATCTAAGTAAATGCAAATGAAAATCCTAATCACCTTTTCATCCTTGTGGTACACAACATTTATAGTTATTTATAGCATAAAGTTTATGTAGTAGTTAGTCTGATTTACCAGTACTATCTATATACATTGTCAATGTGTTCCTGAATCCTACTCATTTCAAATTAATACCTATATAAGGCCATGCCCAACTCACTCAGCTTCGGAAACGTCAACTAGTTTCTACTATAGGTAGTAGATAATTCAAATGTATTGATTTGACAATCTGACATGGAGGGAGTAGTAAAGTAAACACAAGCATCTTCATTGTTATTTAAATACATTTCAACTTCAACGCGAGTGTTATTACAACTACAAAGACAGTAGTTGATGAAAAATATCGTGACTTTTAATTTCGTTTCCGAAATGTAAATCTCTGGTTCTTCCTTTATGCCTGAGTACATTGCACTATTCTACTTTAGAATTTAGAAGTCTGTCGTTCAGTTGGATTTCCTTTTCACTCCCAACAACCTGAGCTTGAAACCAATCTTAGATTCTCTTGCGCGCACACCACTCTACATTTCCAAACGCATGCCGTATTGTTTATGTATAGTTGACTATTTGACAAGACTTTTCTTACCTATCTTTCCGCACTACATTTCTATTCCTTTGTGCCCTCTTCGTATGATGCTTTTCATTTCCAACAACTCAAGATTGATATTACTACCTATACAGTCTTAGCTACAGTAGGTTATGTACAGTAGGCAGTGCTGTTATATACCAATCACATTAGAACCTATTCATGCATGGCAAACGAGAGTGTAGACAGAATCTAAGTCCGAAAAATAAACAATAGGACTAAACGCTATGCGGTGGATGGGGATTAGGTAGAAGTAACTGTAGAAAAAGTGGTAGGTAAGTATAATGAGTAGTTAATTACCTTAGATGTAATTACTTTTTATATTACTGATAGGTAACACTACGGACAAGGATGTTTCCACTAACATGATAGGCAACTGTAAGATGACTAATCTTATCTCAGGTTACCCGTTATCATACTACATAGAGTCTCACTTATTAAGTACACGACTAGGATTTCATTTTCACATAATTAAGGAACCCAAAATGATTCATGTTAGAGAATACCTGAACTCCCAGAAATTCCGATCTCCCACAGTCATGTTTCTGTGTTTTCTTGAGTATGCATTTCCACGTGCATTACCTAAAGACACATGAAAGTACTATATACATACAAAAGTATTTAAGCAAACTCTTGTAATTGGATTCGTTTTTCCAGTAAGTTTGTAATTTACATCATACATACCCAGCCAAACATCGTACCCAGCATCTGAGAGCTGCAGAGCTGGAATAAACCATAAATATATAATGTAGCAATCAAATTGGATTTTCTATTACATACTTCAGCATAAACGCTACTAAAAGACCGTAATGTCTATTGATATGATTACGCACATGCTGTGTCCTATATTCCTATTTACATATTATCATTAGGCCGCAATTTCCACTGGGCCAAATGAATATTATTTTTTTACTTGTGAGTAACAAATATTTGTAATTTAATTTTCTTGACGAGCTACTCTGCAGCTCTATATTTAGGACTACATGGTAGAAAGGAAAGTTATAACTATAAGTTGTAAAAATATCGCTTTATAATTTGAAGTCGATGTTTGTACTAAATCCGAATACGTAGGTTGTCTATTGCATGCAACTAATTTAGAAAAGTAAATGAAAGATTTTCATTACGAGTAGTATACATACCTAGAAGCTTATCTGGAGTATTCATAAACCATTCGAAAGAAGACGCAAAAAGGCCATGTTGAAGGAAAACAACCGGCTTCCTTTTGGCAGACATATACTTTTTACTGTGGGGTATCCGGTGCATTGTCAAGATATACCCGTCTTCTGTAGCAACCTGGTGGCTCTCAACTGGGTACCCATACTTTTGTATAAGTTGTGGCTGTTGAGAAAAAACATTCGAATTGAACTATTTATGAACCACAATAAAGCATTTAGCCTTAGGCAATGTGTGCACAATGTATGTTAGGATAGAAAGGTTAGTAATTTAAAAAGTGTGGTATTTACCGTCAAAAGATATGAACCAGGGTTGTCGTTTTTTCGTTTGAGGACTGTTTTTAACCCAAATATATCATTAACTGGTTCTCGAGAGCTTATAAATTCATAGGGAAACTGAGAAAGTACAGAATGTAATGTAAAAATAGAGAAAAATACCACAAATACTGTTAAGTCTATGTTATGAGACATGACGGAAAATGTAATTACGTGTGTTTGTTTGTTTGTTTATTGAAAGTGGCTTTGGTCTGAGGAGTTAATGTTTAAATAGATTAAAAGTAAGTTATTTGAAATGGTAAAAACTTTTTGACAGAATGGTATCACAGTCGAATCTTGACTTTGTTTACGGCATAGTGATGAAGTTTCACGAAAGTAATCCTCTGTAGACTAATAGTTTCGTCGAAACTGAACGGATTGTATTAGTTATGTGAATGTGTACACACTCCAACGAGTTGACTATAGCAAACACACAGTACAAATGTATTCTCCGAGCCTTCAGAAAAGTTTGTCTTCTTCTTCAAGCATTTAAAGAAGACAGCCGTCTTCAGATGCTCCTCGCTTCGTATTAATACACATTGTCCCTCAGCAACCTGTTCATTGCAATGAATCTTACGCAATTATATATTTACTATAGGATTCATTCATTCATAAGTCAAGGTAATGTTTTTAAGCACATTCCACAGTTAAGCAACCTTCTACTATGTCTTGACTACCCCAAGCTGCTTCCCATGGGAGTTCCACCGCATATTACCTGATCATTTTTAACAGGGATGATTTATATAGCGTTTTAATTACTATTTGACTATGCCTAATGTTGTTTTTACACGAAAATCTGATAGCTAGCTAACTACTTATGTAATTATCAGACAAAACTATGTTTATCTCAAACAAACACTTGCAAGTTTCAATTAACACCCATAAAGCCATTTTAACTATTCGATGTTTTCCCAGCAGCAGCGATCTATTTGTAATAGTTCCTGCATAACACTAATTTATTCTACATTTACGCATTCTCTATTCTATCCTTAACTCAATCAATATTAGTTCATTGAAAACCTATATACCTACATAATACTGATTAAGGGTAATTGCTGCAGTACTTGGTATTCTATAATTTTATTCATTACTCAGGATGTCTAGATTGTTGTAACGATATTTAGCTATCTTTACTCTCGTTTTGACAGCCTTGTCATCAATAAATTCCAGATGCTGACATATTTTAAGACATTTTCAATGAAAGTTGCGGCGTAAAGATCGAGAGCGGATCAAATACTTATTAAGACAGGTCAACCAAAAAAGCGTCAAGAGACGCATTTGGACTTCTTATAATTACTAAAATTCAGGGTTCTGTCTACTCTACAAAGAACTTAAGTATGCAATTAAATTGTGCAAATATTTTGGAATTTGGAATTTAGTAATTGATATTCTTCGAACTAACAAATAAATTTTTGGAAGCGACAACGAGGGAATGTCATCAGTTGATACTGCGCTGTACATATTATTAACTTATTGCCACATATTGCGTTTATTCTATAGATTCTATATACTTAGCTCAACTATTAGCTAACCCTATTTTGATCTTTACGGAATGTTTTATTTTAGCCTGCTCTTTTAGGTTTTAGACAGCCACCTGACCTACAATGCAATTACAATGGTATAACATGGTTTAGTGGTGCCCTACGCCTACCCCAACGTTAATACTCCTCTCGAAAAAGTAGTCCGTTATTACAAAAATCAATTTGCAACAATTTGATAACATTTCTTTGGGTTAATTTTTATTTTTTAGCCATTTTAGTTCATTTTAGCCACGGGGCAACAAAGATTTTAACCAGTCACTATAGTTGGCCATTTTAACCACTACCATTATAGCCACGAGCTAGTGGCTAGTCAAACACTGGATGCATACATCTTTTTCCTATGCAATACAAACCAAACACCTACGCTTAATACGTGTACCTAATATAGTAGTAATTATGCACTTGGTGGTAATGTGCATATTATTATAATGTATGAAACTAAAGAAAACTAAGTGTATACAGTTTCTACAGCTAGCTCGATGCGCATTGTGTTATGCTACAGTCAAACTTGTTGATCAGCGACGCACCTCCCTCAACAAAGATTGAGATGTAAATATTTGCAATTGTAATCAGATTTTTAAGCAGCTGAAGTTATCTCTGTCTCATAGTTATGTTGCCGTTAGTATGTACCTAAGAAGATAGATTATAGGTAAGGTATGCACATTCAATATCCTTAACAAGTCAATATACACACCTCGTGGAAATCAGAAACCCTAAGATAAAATTAATTGCCAATAATATACCTTATTAAGAAACAAAATTATGTATTAAAATATGGTATATTATGGCAAATGGTATGGTATGAAATAACATCAAGCAATTCTGAATCTACAGTGCATTCTACATACTGACTGCAACATAATATAGTTGACAAATTATGTTATTTGTTAGTAATGTGAGCGCAACCTAAATACATGTTTATATCACTACACGTCGAGTACGACAGATGCCCAACCCAATGCAGTATATCCGACATGTACAGATGTACAGCTGCATATAATTTAACTCTTTGTTGCCAGCAGCGTTACGTTACATAGTTATGGCATGTCTATGGTGATGGCTGCACATCTTCTGATTCTAAATCAGTACACAGTACAGTATGCAATATGCATACGTAATAAATACTAGATAAGTTATACCACTTTTGTATAGAGTGCATGTATATCCGACAAGCAGCAACCAGAGTTACTGAAAGTGAAATGCACCTTGGCATTTATTTATTTAGACCGCAGCGAAAGTAATTGATCTAATTTTGAATAAGTTTTGGCAAACACTAACAAAACAATAGGTACAAAATTGTCTGTCTGTATCTGCTAATTGGCTATGGTACATTGTAGTTTGCATAATTTTTGATTCCCTCAAAAACGTTTACTGAACTTCCGCATAGCAGGAGATGAATTTTAATATCGAAATAGTTTGTCTTGAGACTTGACACGAACTACGAAATTGGGTATTTATACTTACTTCAATGCTTACAAACGGGCATCTTACATAGTTTGACGATTGTGTAAACTACTTTCATACTATTATTATACTTGTACTGTAAGTATACACTTTTAATGAACCACCAAGAATTCCCAGGCTACAAATTACCAAAAAGCCTAGCTATATCCAATTCCCAACTAGATATCGAGTTCTTATTGCGGTTGACCAATTGATCGCTGGGGAACAATATGAAATTCACATTTAGAGAGATAGATTTGTGGTTTACTGAGATTCAGTTTCGATGTTCAACGTGTCGGTATATCTAATGGCGATCGATCCATCACTAAAACTATTTCGACTTGAAAGAATTTTATTGATTTTACGCCATTTTTCGCTCCTACGTACTTATCTTTTAACTACTTTTTCAATATCGTAATTTAATGCATACTAAATGAATAGCTAGGCAAAAACAAAATATTCCTTGTTTGATATGTAGAGGAGAGGATAAGTGCAGCGTGATATCAAGCTACTGTCTTTGGTAGGTAACGTTTTGGTATAGCGTGAACAAAGAGATTTCTTATAGCATAGTTAAAATTTTGACTATGGAGAATTCATGCAAATCATTGACTAAACTATACACTTTAAAGGAAAGCACTTTCTACAATTTTACTAAGTATGTAACATATATCTAATTACAAGCCCCGTTCTCCTTTGCAAATTGCACTGTCTTCAGTAGCATAATTAACAGTACCTCTATTTAGTATATTTTAGTCTGTTTACTAGCTGCTTACCCATACGATATTTACTTTCAGATAAAGTCACTGCATCACCTGAAAGGAGGTTTAAGTATACAGCTTACGCAGCATATGTAGGTACAACGTAGTAAAAACAGAGTACATATTTTCATTAACAGTTAATTTGTTGATGTAGACCAAATGTAGACAATGTTTTACCAAGTGGAAATTGGTAAGTCTGCATAAAAGGAATTATTTATGTTGTATCATAAATAATTCTAAGTATTACATATAGTGTTCACTGTTCACACATGTAGTCATTTGAGAAAGGCCTAAAAGTTTACGTAAGCACAGCATGGTGGGGAGTATCGGATTCGTAGATGACTTTGTGTTTTAGCCTGTTGTTTAAAAATCGTACATGCTACGGCAGAGCACCTTTATGTAGTGTGCAAAATTCATAGGTAAATATTTTCGTATACTTTGAATACTGATCCTAGGGCTACAGTCAACAATTCATCACTTTAATTAATTAGGTTAGCTGAAAATCCTTAATGAAACAGTGTATGATTAATCGTAGGTAAATATTTTCGTATACTTTGAATACTGATCCTAGGGCTACAGTCAACAATTCATCACTTTAATTAATTAGGTTAGCTGAAAATCCTTAATGAAACAGTGTAGGTCCCCTGCAGTTGGTAAATGTTTTTAGTCAAAATGTAAATGCAGAAAGTATTAGGTAATAGAACAAAGTGTTTTTCCAGCTAAGCTACTTTTGCAATCTGGAAGTACTTACATTGAATCAAAACTACTCCCCATCGGCCTCATTTCAAAGAGATATTGTGATTTCTACATCTCCAACTTTGACACAGCTTTTCAGACAACTTTGAGTTCACATCTTAAGTAGAATTATAAGAAGAACGACATTGTTCCTTCATATCTGATATTATTAACCATACTTACGCTAGAATAGTATTCAAAGGTAAATGTTTTCCGTTGAGTAATTCCATCATCCTAATTGAAGGCAAGTGAAATAATAATCATATTCTACTTCAACGAAGTGAAAATGCTTTAGAAATACTGAAATGTATATGTAGACTGTAGACCAAACCATTTCAGAAAATCTGGAATCAAGTTCTGGCAATTCATTAGCATTCTGAAATATTTAGAAATCTATAGTAGGTAGCTTATGCTCAACTCTTGAAAACTGGGTAAGGTAATCCTGACTAAGGACACAGTAAGGTTTTATGGAAACGTAGACATGAATACTTTTGACTCATATTTTGGTAGGATACTTAAAGCAGATAGTATGTGTGCGTGCATATTATGGAGGATGGTGAAAGCAATTGCCAAATTGGTTTGAGATTTAATATTCAGATCATGTGTGATAATATGGGATACGTGAGTGCAAATGTGCCATAAGGGAAACATCTGTATAACTCAGAATTATCGTTTTGTTTCCCACATTCCATTTTTGTGCGACAATCGAAAATGTAGAGTCGCAAACACCATTAAAACTCGGACAATAGGATTTGCATGTCAATAGAAGTGCAAGAAAGTTTCATGCCATGAGAATAACTCATTTTGCAAAGCAATCGAGAGTTCTTTCCTCAGAAACTTATGTGTAGCTACACCAAATCGCAAATGTGGCAACTACCTTTTAACTCTCAATGCCGAATACGGATATGAAAGCGTATGTTATATGGAAGATATGGTGATAAAAGTGTTCACTGATCAGATAAACTTTCAGGAAAGAAAATACATAAAATATTCTACGAGTATTCTCATGCTCTGTCGATTCGGTTACGCTTCAATGAAAAGAGGCGATATTTATTTCATATTTTACAGTTGTTCACTAAAGCCAATACTTCATGAGACGAATAAGCTCTATTTCTGCTCCCATATGCTCATGCATTATTACACGTTTCAATTACATCCAGATGAAGATATTGAGTTATGCGAGGTTTTCCATAAAAGCTTACACATCCCTCTGTGTACATACATGAACTGTTTAGAATGCACTAGATCATTGGGCATTAATAAAATGAAAGCCATTCAAGGATATCTCCTCCGTATATCTGTACTACAGCTATGTAATAAATACAGAGCAGTCTCTTCGGATTCAAAAAGTTTTATGACCCTATACGTACATATGTAATGAAAATTAGTACAGAGTGCTAGTACATTAAAGTATTCACAATTTTCTCTTGCGTTATTGTCTTAAAATTTCTTTCACGTGCTTATTTATTGACTTGTACTGTCTGATACTATTCCTGGAGATATTTCAGAAACATATTCTTTGCGTTTATTAATGTACTTGTGCATACGATTTGGAAATCTCAGGTGACTATCAAAATACAGGCAATTCCTTTTCGCCATTTTTGATTTATCATCTAGAGTTCTTATCTCATCGTCTAATGTAGTACATGGTTGGAATGGCAAACGCATTGGCTAGAATCGCAATTTGGTACATTTTCGATATAATATTTGATGATTTAACATTGACAACGATTGAACCTTTTATCCGAATTTTTATCAAGATTTCGACATTAAAATTTGAAATGTATATAAACGGGGAAATATATCGAAAATGTAGTAAATTGCGGTTCGAGTCAATACGTTTGTGATTCTAACCATGTATGCCATTAGAAAATCAGATAAGAACTCTAGATGATACATAAGAAATGGTGAAGAGAGTTTCCAGAAAAAGTGTAAAATGTAAATTAGCACACAAATGACCGGAAATGCAAGGCACAAGCCCCCGCACATGCGTCAACTCCTACCATCGCACCAGCCACTGCACCAGTCGCCGAGCTAACCACCACACCAATCACCGCACCAACCCCAACTACTGCCACCGCACAAGCTCCCGCTCATGCCCCCACTCCAGCTACCGCACCAGCTCCCGAGCTTGTGCGGTGGCATGAGTTGACGCATGCGCGGGAGCAGGTGTTGCGGCTGGTGCGGTGACCGGTAAAGTAGTTGGAGCTGTGGCAGGAGTTGACCCGTGAGCGGGAGCTTGTGCGGTGGCAGGAGCTAGGGCATGCGCGGTAGCTGGTGCGGTGGTTTGTTCGTTGACATGCTTCGACGCATGCGCGGGAGCTTGTGAGGTGTCGAGTGCGGTGGCAGGAGTTGCGGTTGGTGCGGTGACCAGTGAGGTGGTTGGAGCGGTGGCAGGAGTTGACGCTGGGCGGGAGCTTGTGCGGTAGCAGGAGTTTGGGCATGCGCGGGAGCTGGTGCGTTGGCATGAGTTGACGCATGCGCGGGAGCTTGTGCGGTGGCAGGAGTTGTGGTTAGTGCGATGGCTGTGCGGTGGCTGGTGGGGTGCCCTACTTCCGTTCTGTGTCACAGGTATAATATTTGCACGCGTAATATTATATTATTGTCATTACGAACATTCAGCACTACTATCTTACCTTGGGAAAAATATGGACCCAATCGACTTGCCTTGTAAAATCATATGAAATTTTGTCA
>JABASH010004777.1:0-13343 GCA_019776445.1 Tomocerus maximus | reverse complement strand
CGAATAGTTTCGAATAAATTCGAATAAATTCGAATAGTTTCGAATAAATTCGAATAGTTTCGAATAAATTCGAATAGTTTCGAATAAATTCGAATAGTTTCGAGTAAATTCAAATAAATTCGAATAGTTTCGAATAAATTCGAAAAGTTACTCTGTTTTATACGCATACTTGCAATGGTTTATTATTGCATACGATTGTTGAGGGTCTGTCTGTCTGTGGAGGATTTCTGAGCTATTTATTTAGCTGGATGGAGGGTACACTATATAATATATAGTATGGAGACTGCAGCAAGAAAATGAGTTAGTGTAGGACAGACATCAGGAAAATTCTTTGGATGCAGTGAAACAGCAACTTCTCGCAATGCAACTAGCATAGCTGTGATTTGTTGACACGGAATTGATAACTGACGGAGCACTGTATCCAGAGAATGCATTTACATTTCTTAATTAGCTTATCTTCCGTCCCTTGGCTTGTGTCTTGGCATGGCTTGCCTGACTCTCCTTGCTATTATGATCAATTTGATGTCCCTGCTACAAACTATCTACTCTGTCTGTGACTCTGACGTTTATTATGCAGTTTAGGTTGTTTGTATTTCCAGCATTTCCCTAACCTTCTACGAATCAGTTAACTGTTGAAACTCCGTGACCTCAGCCACTCACCCTCAACCGTAAGCCGTCTTTATTGGTTTGAACTAATTGTTAATTAAATCATTAATATCTTTTGCACAAATCTCTGTTATTCGTACATTTATTGTATTTTACTTTTCCGAGTGCTGATATTATACATTCTTAATTGCAGATACAGGTCTTTCTCGGCTTCTCACACACTCACACTCTCGGACTACTCAGGTACAATACTTTTGATGGTATTACCACATATTATATGGTTGATGGTGTATATTATAAATATAATATTATATACCTATACGACAAACACTTAACATAAATGCATAATACGTCTGTTTTCACTGAATTGAATTCCTACATCAAAATACATTTCCTTATATATTACTTACTGAGGTCAATTAAATAATTACTATAATTGGATACATTATGAAATTCATGAATATTGCCTTCGCATAACTACTGCAGATAAAAACATTTTCTTTTTATTTATTGCAATAAGAACCATTGGAATGGCACTTGGAGTTGCATAATGTTCCTTTTACACTTTCTTGTCCTTGCACTTAGCTTTGCTTGTGTATTTTAAAAATCCTTGACCTGTTCCAACAGAAGAGTATTTTTCTCTTATGGTGGACATGCAATTATTTTTCTATAATTGCCTCTTCGACGATCCAGACAAAATACTGACTCGTCGGCATCGGTGATCGGACCAAATGGTTTACTAAAGTATGGGTTTGAATTAGCCATTTCCAGAAACGGCGAGTAAGCAAAACTATAAGTGCAAAGACAAGAAAGTGTAGAAATATGCAAGTCCAAATGCCATTCCCTTGTGATAAATAAGAAAATGTGTTTATATGTAGTAATTACGCAAAGGCAATATTCAGAATCAGAAATGTCAACGAATCTATTATAATAATTTTTTAACTGAACTAAATATACCTAATCAATGTAAGGTCCAATAGTTGATGATATTATAGTATTATTCAAGTTCATTTGTATAATATATATATTCAGAGGAACTTTAGTTTCGTCTGTATGTACAGTTTTACTATATCTGTCTGTCTGTCCTGAAACTACTGTACAAGATAATTTTCCAAAAGACTAAGTTGTAATGTCAAATATCTAGAGATCATCGGTTTTACTACGGAGGATAGTAGCAGCAGAATAATTTTCGGACCTGTTAAAGTTTAGCCACACATCTGGAATTAATTCCCCGAATCTGACAACTTTCTTGCAACGAAAACCGAGCGTCGAGTCTCGGCGACCTCTTCTAACGGTGAGGGATCCTTCAAGACGTTCAAGATATTAGACTTTCCAAATGGACTCAATCTCAGTGCAACCAAATCTCTCAGTCCAAAAAAATCCTTTGGAATTAGCTCCTGTAAATTAATAATTTATGACAAACACCAACATTAATTTTGTGCATTGATGTATTTAATATGTAGTGTAATGTTCCAAAATTGTGATTTAGGTCATCAAATGTGTGGTTCAATACCTGAGTGTTGCGGACCTCAAAACCTGTCGATATCTTTCAAAAGAATGGAGCTCATTGGCATTGGTGCAATTGAAAAATTGTGCACAAATTGCATTCAGACGTAGAGATTGTGATGAAGATGATGTCTCCGACAGGACTCCTGCCCGGATTCCTACGGACCTCTGTAACAACTCTAGCATTCCCTTCACAGCATTTCAGTTTCAAGGAAAATGGAAATTAACCGAATTGAAGAGTTTCGTCCAAAGTCACAAGAATAACTTACACGGGTTGTGTGTACTATATGGGAATTTATTTAATGACAACAATAAAAAAATAAAAAGTTTGGATATAACTCCGTTTATATCCGATTCCCCGATGACAAGTCCAAATACCAAGTTCAACACAAAATTGTCCGTACAACAAACCTATTCGGACACACAGATTAGGGTCTCGATCTCTTCCCTTATTCATGTAAAGAAATTAGAACTGAACGAATGTCAACTAATTCTTGAAGGGAAAATCAAACCCAGCCCTGTTGAATTAAAGTTGAGAAATGTCACGTTCGTTAAAAACGGAGAAGTAGTCACTGTTTGTATCAACGATATTATTGATATTTCAAGGTCCAAAAAAATTATAGTAATGGGTGCGTATTTGGACTTAAGTTCAAATGATGCATTAACTCTAGATTATCTTTATTTGGAGCGTTGTATCCATCTTAGAAATTGGAGTAGATGCAGATGGTCTGTAGAAAAGTTAGAATTGTATGAAGTTCCATTTATAAAGACCGAAATGCAAATCAAAGAATTAGATTTCTCTGCGTCCAGAATTGATCTTTCTCTCCTTCCAGCATCACTAGAGACACTTTCGGTCAAAATATTTGAAGTAAACGATTGTTTTTCTACCGGGTCAGTTAATCTGCCGAACTTGAAGTATTTGCGTTTAAATGTCAGAGCGCATCTCTCCGAGATGATTTCCCACTTCGTTAACTGTCCCTTAGAGGAACTCGATTTTAGTGGTTGCGAATACCTTTCCCGTCAAATTAATTTTAATTCCATTCCCAGAACTGTTAAGAAACTCAGGCTGCGTGGTGTGACAGTAAATGTGCAGGAGGGAGACAGCCCTTTGAATCTAGATAAACTTGTTTTGGAAAGATACTCAAGTGACGAATTAAGAGTTCTTACGGGTTCACATTTTAAGACCACGGAGTTGGTGATCGTTCGTCATTGATCACATGCTTAAAAACATTCCAAGCGGAGAACGGATTCTAAAGAATTGATAGATTTTTTAATTCAATTGGTTGAGACATTGTTCTTTCTTTGTGGTTGACTGGTTCTGAAGGATATGTCCTAGGCATATCCTTGAAACCTGCACATTCACTGCCTACAACACTACGACAGTGTGCATATTGGAATTCCTGTGACATAAACCCAGTCGACCATGAAGAAAGAATAAAGCTGAACTAATTGGATTAAAAAAATCTTTAAATTGTATGTAATAATTGTAATAATTTAATTGAGAACGTTTATCGTTTGATAATAATAGCCCGTTGACAATAATATGTGTACAAGGAATAGCATGGGGACGGCTGTTCATTGGGGCGGTTTTAGAGAGTTGCAAACTAAAATAATAACTAGTAATAGGTTTATCAGAGACGTTAACGTTATGAAACAAAAACGTTTAAATCCTAAAATTGTTGTTTGTGGTTTAATTTTTAGTAGCAGTCTCTAAAACCGTCAGATAAAACGTTTAACCGTGTTTAAAATCATAAATTGATCATGTAATTAGTAGCCAACTCATGTAAACTATTATAATTTGTCAATTGTATTCGTGTAAAAACACTCCCGTGATACCTGTAATTGTATAAAATTGTATAAAATTGCAAAAATGTTGAACGAAAATGTCAAGTTCAAGTAATAAATACCATTAATTGTGATTTTAGACTGGATTTATCTCATTACTTTCACTATATACCTGGGGCAAGGGAACAAAAAAGGACTTTTGTCTTTCACCTTTTTTGCTTCTTTATGAAATGCGTAAGAATTTCAAAAAATTAGCCCTTTACTGCTTTTTCTTTTTTACAGCACAAAAGTTCTTATTTTACGCATTAAAATTGATATTCGAGTACGACAATTAATAGAATTGGAAAGTTTATATGAAATAAATTTAGGCATTAATTGATACATTATAGTTGACTGTATTGGTGGCTTGGTGGAAATAGTAGCTTTTTAGCTGTATGAAAAAGCAAAAAATGTTTTATGCGATGCGAGAGATGAGATGCGTTTTTGTTCCCTTTTAGACTGGACTATATTAATTACAATCATATTAATTATATAAATATATATATCAATTACATATCAAAATTCACGGCATAATGCGTAGTAACACGAATTTGAGCTTATATTCCATTCCTTCCAAACAAAGTCATTTAGCACGTTTATCCATTAGTAATTATAAGACTATAGGCGCTAGACAATAGACGAGTTTTGCAGCTGACGCAATTCTTGTAAAACATATTTTTCAATTTCATAAATTTGATCATCATTTTCCAGAAGATGTCTCTGAATTCCAAAACTGTTAAAAAAGTATTTCTTGTATTTAAGAATGAAAATGGATATCGCTGCAATAAGTAAAAGTTTTTGTTAGGAATGTCAATAGAAAAGTTTGTGGAGATAGAAAAGTTTATGGAGATAGAAAAACGTTTTTAAAACTCACGTATGTTCATGAATGAGACTTCGATGGTGAAATAAGTTCCAATGACTCGACAGCCCAGAAATTCTACTCCTACAGATGTGGAAGGCAATGGCAGTGGGACGGTGGACGTTATCATTGTGATGAAATTCGGGCCTTTCAGCAAATTGTCATTGAAGGAAGCTGGATAGGAGTTAAGAATGGGCTTCACGAGTAAAGGAGTTCCAACCAGCAAACTCGCTCGGACACTGTCATAAAGCCTCTTTTCAATAAGTTTCATTCCTTTCCTTTCGCTGATACAATCAATCGGAACATCAAAATAAGTCAGAGACCTGAAAAAATAACACAGCGGGTACATAACCATATGTTTTATTGGCGAGGATTATAATATCTGGAATAAATGAAATATTTATAATTTGCTGGTTGGATTTGTGTTTTTCCAAGGTACTCAACCAACCCAAGAATAATCTGCGGCTAAGCGACCACAGGTCGCTCGCAGGGATGGAGTTATCCCGGGAAGGAAGAGAAAATTTTCCTGGAATGTAAGAAAAAAAATTTCCCGGGAAATAATCGAAATGTTTTCCGGGCAGGAAGGAAGTGGAATTTTTCCCGGGAAGTAAGCGGAATTTTTCCGTGGAAGTAAGGGAAATGTTTCCCGGGAAGAAAGCGGAAGAAAATATTTTTAATGTATAGATAGGTATTAGTATCACCACGAGTACGATGGCAGTGGTGAGTGTCCCTTCGCTCTGGAGACCATGGAAAACTCATTGAAAAACACATATCCTACCGGCAAATTATAAATATTTCATCTATAATCCTGATATAATCCGCTAGAGTTCACCAATAAAAAGTCGAAAAAAGATTAATTTTATTTAAAATAAATGAAAAGTAATGATTAATGATATTTACGAATGTGTTTTCAGTTTATCTGGGTGATTGGGCAATGGGAGTGCGAAGCAAGCCCGGACACTTTTAGGAGCTGTTAGTCCTTTGTCAGCCATCATTTTCCGCATAGCTCCCGCGCAAACCTTAATTAACCAGACATTAATTTTCAAAATTATGTCTTCCCTTCTTTGTGGATATAGACCGTCACACAAAATCTCTAATTTATATTTATTATATATATACCGAATGGAGGACAGTTGTAACACTGACGTCGTTTTCTCTACTGATTTCTTTGACAATGGAAGTTTCAATTGGGTCCAGAGTGCAGAAAAGTGTGTTTGAAAAATCTTTGCAATTGTGCCACGAATTTTTATCCCGAAGTCTGTTGCAGTTGTAAATGAAATCAAAAGGTATTTTCCCGACTATTAGGCAGAAATGAATCAGAGAACTAACCAGAGTCACTAAAATGTGACATCCATTCAGTTTCCGCGACACTTTTTTCGGTTTGTGCAATTTCTCTAATTTCTGTCCACCGAGGGCTTCCCAGAATAGCAAAAGAGTTGCATAACCATCGGCCAGTGCGTGATGATATTTAAAAATAATGACAGAATATTCTTCTTCGTCTTCTTTGTCATACATTCGATAATTATTCACGATCAGTAACTCCCACGGACTCTTTTTGGCGGGAAATAAATCCCTCATAAAATCTACCCGGATTTTATCCAGTTTTTTTCTATCAACAACCGAATTTGGATTTCGATCGTCTTCGTAAATTTTAATATGATTTCTCAGCTCGAAATTTTCGTCAAGTCTGTAGAAACTGTAGCCTTTCCAAATGTCAATGTAACTTTGGAGTTCCGGGAACTTTAACTTTCCGTCCGGTCGTTTTTTCTTCATTATTAAAATGTCCCATTGTTGCAAAAACTCTTCAAATGACAGTCTTCCCCGGAAAACCAATTTCAGAGCCACGAAAACATCCCTTTGCGAATAAACATTCCCCTGAGAAATCACATTGTCAATACCAGAAAGAATCTTCGCTCCTGGAATTGCAAACTTTGCCAAAAATATTATAATTTGTTTGTACAAGAAAAAGGGAATTGGCAGACTCAGATAAATTATTGGGACCACGATGAAGCTCAAAAGTGTAAACAAAGCAGCCAATGGAAATAAAATCAATTTTCGCAAAAACTCCAATTTGGGCATGACTAATTCGCTAAAATAAAGTAAGTGCTTCACATTTCTGTATTAAAATTATATTAGTTCCAACTTTTATTAGTTTAAACTTTCTTTAACCAGATTTGAAAGTCAAGACAATTGTCCATCCCATGCACTTGATCCACACGGTCACTCCATTGCGTCATTGCGTGTCAAGAATCTAGTGCGTGAATGTGAACATCGTGTGAAATTCATTAACAATCATATTATCACTGCTGTTCTGTACCGACCATTATTCAATTTTTGATTCAGGTACACGGAACGAATATCTAACGACGATAACGATACCAATTTATAAATTGCTGACCCTGTTACATAAGTGGACCACATTCAATTTTCAATGTTTTTGTTCGGCTGAGGTGATGACCCAGAATTCCAGAAAATCCCACGTGAATTATTGCAAAATGCAGTTAAATGCTCATAGTACTATTAGGAATGGACAACAACACACCGTAACAACAATTACCCGCTGATAAGTTATTTCTTATTTCAGCGGCTATTTTTCGGATATCGTTAGCGTTATCGTTATAGCGTCCATTCTCAATATTTAGCACCCTAAATGAATTATTAAAACTACTACAGCCATATCATGCAAATTAATCGGTAATTTTATTTGCAATCCACATCAGGAAAAGATGAGACATTTAAAATTCCCGTAGACAATGTTTTTCGTAATATTATATGACTTTTTAATGATAATTTGCATTTGGGGAGGGGCATCGGCATCAGGTATTTACAGCACCCATGGTTTGTAATGTAAGATCTTAGACGATCGACATACGCTGTTGTTTGAATTGAAGTTGAACCTTTTAATGAGTGAATCATTAATGTGCTTTATTATTCATAGAAAGTAGGCATTTAGGTCATTTATGGTTTGGCATTACACTATGTTTGTATTTTTGATATGATGCAATTCTTCCAAAATGTATTTTTCAATGTCATAAATTTCGTTGTCGCTGCTAAGAAGATATTTCTGAATCCCGAAATTCACAAAAAAGTCATCTTTGTACTTCAATATTAGAATGGCGATACCTGTCAACAAATAAAGTTGGTTATCGGAGGATCTAAGATAATTGTAGACATCAGTAAAATCGCCGAACCTGAATTCCTTACCATGGTTCTGGATTGATGACAAATCGCAGCAAATGTAAGTTCCAATGACTTTGCAGTTTCCATTTAATTCCAGATTTTTGTCCGGAGAAAGCGACGGAAGTCTTACTGACGAGAAGAACAAGGAATCAACACTCGGAGTCTTCATTTTGACATTATAGGCCAATGGCAGGTTGAACAACAGAAGTTTGGCCAGTGGGGCTGAACACAGCAAACTTGCTCTGACGTTATTTGACAAATTCCTGTCTGTCAACTTAAGGCGACGCGTGTCATCCAAATTACAAATAGGAATATCGAAGTCGGTCACAAACCTGAAACAAATTATATTACACTAATCCGACTTAACAATTCATTGAAAAAATATGTAAAGATATACATATAATGTCATGAAAAAAATTCATAAAAAGATTATTTTAGGAGTTATTCCTCCGTCCCCCTCTGATTCTGATATCCTGACCTCATTCTATAGTTATATCGAAGGAACAGAATTTTCTTGGGATGATTTGAATTGGTTTGTCATTGACAATTGTTGATGAAAATGTGAATTAGTTTGTATTTTATTCAAAAACATTTGTAAAAGTTTGGGCTTCACAAGAACATTTGTAGAATATTTTGAAAAACCACGCTTTTTTAAAATTTTTTAGAAAATTTCAAAAAGTCAAGCTCCATTTTAAGAGATTTACGCTGTTTTTCAACACATTTGAAAAGCCACCTCAATTTTAAGAAATTTTGACAGAACCCGCACCTTTTTTAGGAAATTTTGAAAAACCACATTCCTTTTTAGGAAATTTTGAAAAACCACATTCCTTTTTTAGGAAATTTCGTAAAACTCTGCCCCCTTTACAGGAAAAGAAAACATCGCGCCCATTTTGACGGAAATTTCAAAAAAAAACCTCCAAATTGTTAGGAAATGGAAAACTTCAAAGCTTTTTATAGCACCACACTCAGAAAACTAAATTGGTGAATTTTCCTGTCTATCATACAAAATATGAACATTGTCCAATAAAGGGAAGTTTTCCCTCTATTAAGGGCATAATTTAGTTTTCCCTTAATAGAGGGAAAACTCCCCTTTATAGGACAATGTTCATATTTTGTATGACAGAGAGGGAAATTTACCACAACAGTTTTCTGAGTGTAGTTTCTCATGAGAAGTCAGTAACAGTCAGTAAACATTTCCCGATCCTAAAGATAAATCCATCCGTTAAAAAAAACTCTGGTACTTAAAGGCAGTGAAAATATTTTAATAATTTACGAATGTGTTGTTAGCCGTTTCGGATGATTTGGTAAAGGTAGTGAAAATGCAGTTCTGATGGTTTTCGGTGGCTACCTGCATTCTTCGGAATCCTCCGACACAAACTGTGAGAATAGCCTACTTTTTTTATACAACAATATAATAATATTAATAATAATATATAATAATATTTATTATTATATTTGATATTAATATCACCGCCGTGATGCTGACACCATGTTCCCGACTGATCTCCTTGACCATTTTCGTGTTGATCGGTCTCAACGCCACGTTGATCATATCGGCTTTATGTTTGTTATCATGCCACGAGCTCTTATCGTACAATTTATTCCAGTCGTAGAAGAAATAGAAAATTCGTTTCCCGTCGCTGAGAACGTAATGGTAGAAGGACGAAAGAATCGCTGCCATTTGATTCCGCAAATTAGTTTTCAATGAAGCTGCCTTAGGCTGATTAAGGGCATCCAACTGCAGAGCGCCAAGTGTTTCCCAAAATAACAATAACGTAGCATAACCTGAAATAATCATAAACGACGATAAAGGAGTTCATTGTTAGGCCTTATATAATTTCCTCTGAATCAGGACAAATCAAACCTTTTTGAGATATCTAGTTTAAGCGTATAAGTTTACTATAACAAAAATGTGTAGCAAAAGTCCTTTAGAAAAGCGCGGACCTCGGAAAACATTTATTAAGTTTGACGAAGTTATTCTAATGTGTCATATATTACATCCAATCAATATAAAATCAAAATCAGCAGTGACAGTCAAGGTCACAGACAGGTCACTGCTTTCCAAGTCATTCATCATGCAGGCATCGAGAATATTTTTTTTTCCATGGCAACAAACTTAGCCTACTTTACGATTTCCAGGTTTAACCCCGCCTAAAAGGGCGTGGTTTGGGGGGCGGAGCCAATAAGCACCTTAGCTCCGCCCTCTGGGTGGAGTATAATCCGATTTCCAGGGCAACCTGGTTGCCGTGTTGCCAAAACTTTTTCGATGCCTCATGACACCCTACTACTACTACTCACTACATTTCTCTAGCCATAATAATACTACAATTGCTCTTTTACTATTACACTATTCTGTTGTAACGATTCATAACTAATATTTTAGTAAAACATTCGCTTCCCGTGGCCGTCAAAATATCTTTCCCACTTCCCAGGAAACAAATCTGTACGATTTCCCGGAATCGGTGGTCGCGCGTCAAACAAATTTCCCGGGGCCGACGGTCGCGCGTCAAACAAATTTCCCGGTACCAGCGGTCGCGCGTCAAACAAATTTCCCGGGACCGGCGGTCGCGCGGAAAATAAATTTTCCGGCGTTCGCGCGCCAAAGAAATTTCCCGGGGCCGGTGGTCGCGCGTCAAACTTTTTTCTCGATTTTCGGGATAATGGGTAATATTTTGCTTCATTCCTGGCCCGTGAAAAAGAAATGAAAATGTATGCCGATTTAGTGGAAAAGAACTCGGGACGGGACTCGGGACCCGTATTTTCTTAAGTAATTTAAAAGGATATCCATCCAACCCCCGCAGTGTAAATCGGGTAATGTATTTGTATTTAAAAATAACCATCTGCAAGACAGTGATGATATTTGAAAATGATGACTGAATATTCCTTCCCGTCGTCATTTTCTTTGTAGTTGTTAACAATCAGTAATTCCCACGGACTCCGCCCTTCTTTGAACAATATTTTGACAAAGTCCCTTCGAATTCTATCTAATTTCTTTCTGTCCACAAATGATTTTGGATCTGGGTCTTCATAGAGCTTGATATGATTTGCCAAGTCAAATGATTTATCTAGTCTTACAGTATCTGTTACGTATTTTAAGAACCCTTTCAGCACGTACTCGGTTTGTGGCTGGTCATTGGGGATAGAGCTTGATATGATTTGCCAAGTCAAATGATTTATCTAGTCTGTAGAAACTGTAGCCCATCAGTGTACTGATGTAACTCTGAAGTTCCGGAAAATGCAATTGGCCACCAGGTAAACATTTTCTCATGATTTTGGTGTCCCACTCTGTCCATGAAACTCTTGTACTCTAATCTCCCTTCTAGATTCAGCTGCAAAGATAAGTACATGTCCGATTGCAAGTAAACACACCCTTTGGCCATTAAATTGTCAAGGCCAGAAAGAATTTTTGTGCCTGGAAATATGCACTTTGCCAATAAAGTTACCAAATGTCGATGCACAAACACGGGAATGACAAGCAGAAATAAAAATGCCAAAACAACGATGAAACTTATCGACGTCAGAACAAACGCCAAAGGAAAAAGTAAAAGTCTTTTGATTAAAATCATTTTCTGTCAGAAATAAAAGATGAATATGTTCCTATGCAAAAGATTTATCTAGGAGTCTAATATGCATTGACACTCGGTGTGTTTTAAAACACTCTGGTGTGTATTAAAACTCTTGATTTTCAAATCCATACCAAATTGTCAATATTTGTTAAATGGTAGGATGACCATATATTTCATAACTCTCCGATTGAATTCAAGCGTGTAGTATCTTTAAAAAATATTTTGGAGCATTTGCCATCATAAATGAGATATTTATAATTTAAACCATAAAATCCACAAAATCTGATATTAAAATAATACTATTCTAATCACATTTTAGTGTTTATAAATATTTATTTAAGATTCTACACGTTTTCATTGAACCATATTTAATAAATGATATGGACACTTTGGTATGCATTTGAAAATTAAGAGTATTATTACACACAGTGTATCTAAAAACACCGAGTCTCAATGCATACCGAATAATTTCTCCTAAAAATTTAAACAATTTGATAAATTGACGCCCCAAAAGTTCACGACCCTAGCTCTTCCAACATTCCAACTAAATTATAACCATATAAAAGGAATGTTGGCAGAATTCATAGCCATTATAAAACTACAAAGTGTTCATTCATTCCGCCCTTTGCATGCTTGTTATCTGAAAAATATATCTGACACAGACAGCTTATTTTAAATAAATAAGTTATTTAGAACATTCATTTTGATCGCTGAAGAAAATATAAATGTTATCCCACGAAGTGTCAAAATTTCTCATTGTTTTCCTGGTCATTATTTACTAGAAACTAGAGCATCATAGTTATTTGCACTTTCCGTGCTGAAATATTTGTTCCCACATTAAAAATACGTACAACTTTGGTATTCTGCTAGCCAAGGAGAGCCGCACTCAACTGTAAAGACGAAGCCCACTAATGGAAATGAAGGAAATATTTACAAACTGCGGATAATTAATTTAATTAGAATTACACAGAAAATATTTCTAATTAAACTGTCTTTAACTAAGTTTTTACTTTATTTTATACTATTTATATTTTTAAAACTGTGCGTACAATAAAAGCAGGGAACAAAAGAGGACCTTTTTTGCCTTTCTACCCTTTTTTCTTTTTTGTAAAAAAGGTAGGAGTAGAAATTTTAAAAAAGGAGACCTTTTTTGTTTTTTCGTTTTTTACACACAAAATTTGACTGTATTGGGGCACGCTGATACCTATTTAGCTCTTTGAAAAAGCAAAAAGCAAAAGCGGACTGCTTTTATTAAAAAGGAGTCCTTTTTTGCTTTTTGGTGAAAAAGGAGTTGCTTTTTTGTTCCCTGAATAAAAGGAATCATAAATGACTCTACTATTTTGTTTTAAATATGATTTTATGAATAAATGGTTGTGCTAGTGGCATTTTTGAAAGATCCCGTGACATGGCAGTTTGTTTAAGAATACCAACTCATATTTTTAAATTTATAAATTAATTCGCTCAAAAATACTATAGGAGCAAAAAGAATAATAATAAAGGCGTACAACAAAAAAATATTTGCAACTAATTCTAATGTATTGGTTGGTGATCGCCAGAGTTATAATTTGTTCTTTTGTTGAACATATTATAGTCGGCAAAATATTCATGGAGCTGAGCTTTTTCGAATGCTGTATGTTTAGAGCTCATTGTATGTCAGTTTCATTTGTAAATTTTCCTCCCATCGTGTAGATTCCCGATTCGTACAACATTGTTTTTACGCACTAGTATTATATAAAATAGATGCTCACAAAAGCTCCCAAAACCTCACTTGATTGCTAATTCTTTTATAATCTAAGATGTTG
>JABASH010004776.1:0-13345 GCA_019776445.1 Tomocerus maximus | reverse complement strand
TCGATTCCGTTGTAGGAGTCCTATCCGCCTTAGGAGTAAAGTCTGTCGTAGGAATCGTTTCCCCTTTAGGTGTAAGTTCTCTTAGGAGTGATTCCTCCGTAGGAGTCAGTATCGGACAGCTCAGCACTACCCTTATTGCAGAAACATTTATGGGCTCAAAGTGCAATCCGTATACACAACCAAATTATTCCTATAAGGACACTATATGAGTTTCTAATGAAAACGTTTTATGCATTTATGCAGGTTTATTATATGCTAAAATCTCCAATTACGCTAGTTTTATTTGCATGGATTTATTAATATAGATAAATGTACTGTCATATGATATTGCATCATTGATAACTATGATTTGGCATGGCTATTTTCCAAAGGCTATACAATTACCTCATTTAATGCAGTAATACGATTGATTTATATGGATCCTAATGCTAATTTGGATGTTGGATGGAAAAGGATGGAAATTCACACATTTATCCTTGAAATACATTAAGAATCCCAGAAAATAAAATTAAGGATTACTTTCGATGTATCATCATTCTCTCTATTTCATTACATGTAGCTTTTCAAATGAAACCAAACAATTTTTACTAACATTGATACAACCACAGAAACTATTTAACTTCATACACTTTTAAACCGCAAATATTTAGATGTAAGGAGATAAAGCGAATGAGTTTACCATGTGCAATCAATTACTTTTATGTAAACTTTCTGCGAAAACAAGCTTTAATGAGTTTAGTACATATGAGATAGTATGTTACCCATGTTCTTACAATTAGTACATCCTAAAAGGAAGTTTTCAATTTTTGTTGGCTTATCTAGGTAAGTTAGGACACATTGTTTCCTTTGATTCTCTTGTATTAGTAAAACCTGACCTGAAATAAACAAGTTGGCAAACATGCAAAAATGTCAAGAATTTAAGTATAGAAGTATAGCGCACATAAATATCAAGAATTTTAGTATAGAAGTTAAGCGCACATAAATCGCAAGTGTCAGTGCCTACAATAATGCATGCTAATTGTACATTAAATTATAGATGCTTTCTTTACAAGCACTTTAAGAAAATCAACGCATTTATACGCATAGATATTCGCAGTGAATTATCCATATTAAAATTTTGCATTCTTCACAGAGTACAACGTGCGGTCTCCTTTGCTAATTGGATTCGCTTTAGATTTCAATTCCAATATAATTTCTAGATATATCTTTGTCAATGGTCCACATGTGTGCACGTACTGCATTCAGATGCACATACGTATGTGAATGTATTATACATACATAACTCAGTAGAGTCAAAGCAAAGAAGACAAGATTTATGCCCCTGAAGCGTAAGAAGACTTGTTTTCGTATGCGAGGTAGAATTATGTAAATTCTCCTTCATTAGCATGCACATAAGTAAATGAACTAAAAACCTACTCATCAATAGCTTCCATTACATCAAATCGTTGATTCACTTACAGTTTCAGTATCTTGAATTTACTATCGAGTCGATATTGATATAATTCTTTAAACCAATATTGATTAATTTGCAATTCATCCCCAGGCATTAATTAACTCTTTTCAGCACAGCTAATAAATATTCCTCTATTTCACTGAGAGTCCTACATCTTAATAAGCAATTACTGCTACTACGTGTGGGCATAGTGTCTTTGTAATTATTCATAAAATAGTTACACCAAGATTTCAGCACACAGCAGCAACCAACCCTTAATTAAATCCATACTATTTAGTAACTTCTCAAATCATTCTCAGACTTTTTTGTCATAATACACAGCAATTTAAACTGTATATGTGCAAAAATCTACACATGCATGAATGATGCATGTCTGCCTACCTAAATATTTATGTGAATCCATTACAGCATTTTCTTAGAGTTATGTACTGCCCAATAAAAAGGCAATGCTACAAAAATTAACTAGTAATAGCCCATCCTCGGATTCACTTGCCTTCCTTGCACTTCGTTATTATCCATAATGCAATTTCATGTAGAATTCATTTGTTTAAATTCTGCTAATATCACGCATTACACACACATCATAATGTGTGAACGACTCAACTGTAATTTTCTAATGAGCTTTGCAAGATTTTCTGTTACAGAACTGCCTCAACCTAAACGCTGTAAATTTGAGGTAGTTTGTTGATGCTCCTTTACAACTACTAATGCCTTTACTGTACAAATAAAACAAGTGTACGAGTCCATTGCATACTTATTTACCAAAATTTACGTTCTGGTTATGCCGGTAATGTTAATTTCAATATTATTGTTAAGTTCAGCTATTGATGTCATTAGCTAGTCGGCTCTACAACATTACCTTTATTTTGTCTTTGCTTGTTTTGGACATTTAGATAACATACTGCCGATCCCAAATATTTCATTTCCCGTCATTGTCCCTAATTTGATTTTACTTTGATACTTTTTAAACTCCTTGTATATACTGTAGTGTAGAGTATAATAATGTCGATTTATGCTCGGATATGCACGAGTTTTCTTTTCTATTTTACACTACTAAGTACTACAAAGTAGTTAGTTCAAAAAATTATTATAATGACCGAATTACTCTTTGAATAAACAACCAAACATTCACATACAGACACGTATTATGCGTACACTAGACTACTCACTAATAAATAGTATACAAGAAAATATACGTGGATAGATTAGTAATCAAAGCTGATATACAGTCTGTCTGAGCAAACCACACAGGTGCAAAGGGCAAAAGGGGCACAAAACAAAAACGTAAGTTGTAATACTGTAATTTGCGTAATAAAAGTTACATGTGTGTTATTGTGTGAATAAAAGTGTAGATAAGCATTTGGTTGTAATGCCATAGTGCGTGTTCATCCAACTGGTACACTTGTATCTACTTTATTGTTATTCTTCCCTCGTTGAATTTTAATTTTGTAATAAAAGTTACATGTGTGTTATTGTGTGAATAAAAGTGTAGATAAGCATTTGGTTGTAATGCCATAGTGCGTGTTCATCCAATTGGTACACTTGTATCTACTTTATTGTTATTCTTCCCTCGTTGAATTTTAATTTGTAAATTGGAATGCCCAATTACATGAAGGAATTTGAAATCAATATACGGATTAGGTGAACTAATTTTTTTAAAAGCAGCTCTGTTTTTTCAATTCCTATTTTCAGGATGTATTTTTTAGTTATTCAAAAGCATTTCTACGTATGCACTCTGCTCACACTCTGCTACTGAAATCTATAAATTATTTGCGGACTTTTGACAATTGTAGTACCCTCAGAATTAATTCGTTCAGCAAATAATATTCCTAACTATTTATATGTTTAGTAGATGAGAAGCTTTTTTTTTTGTTCTGATATTAAAGAGTATAAACAAAAGTAAAAGGACAGAAATGTTTCCCCTGTGCTTGATTTTAAGAAGGTAATTGAAATCTGAACTCTGAGATTGTTTGGTCAAGACAGAGGAGAGTAGTGCGAGGATATTAGAGTATCAGTTACTTAAAGAATGGTATGGATGACTTATGACAAGATGCGTCTCGGAAAGAAATATTTAAATGAATTCAATTGTAGTTATTTATTATTATGCAACAGCTGAGCCTGTGCCACACAACAGTTATTAGTCAAGTAATACATAGTTGATGGAAGAATTATTCAAGACTACGTAATCTGTTACGCATCAATATGTCAATTTATTCATGAAGAAGATATTGAGAGGGCTGAACAGGTCTGAATATGCATACGGAGCGAGTGAGCTCATGCTAATCATTCGCTTAATATTCAACTAACCAGACAATACTGCTCATCGTCAGCTAGTCGAACAAGAGATAGTGCCTTCTCTTACACATCCTTATGGATAGTAATGCAAACATTAAAGGCAGTTAAACAGTAATCATAAAGGATCACATTCACATCTCCACCGGCTCAAAGTCGTAATGAGCGGAAAAGAAAACATCTCGACATTATAGATCTTTGTACTAAAAGAACCGTAGAAATAACAGTTTTGAGCTAACATATAGCACTGCTGTGTGTATAGATGTACATACCTACAAATCTGGTCTTGCAATATTTGCGTCCTCTTTACACTTGCTTACGCTTTCAATTGCAATTATGTAAACAATAGAATGTAGCCAAATGCACATAGAGCCTGTGTGTATCAATCTACATTAGAGAGGAAATTGACGGAGCAATTGTTGGTTGGGCTGTAATAATGGACCGTTCAGTTGATTACGAACTGCACCTAGCCAACCTGCCTACTTAACATGTGCAGCACGGCAGAGACAATAGAGGACTTACTGATTGAAAGGATCGAATTACACTTAGAGTAGAAGATGATAGAGTCCAGTTCCCTCTGCAAAAGTGAATGAAGCAATTCCCTTCCGTATCCGTCTCAGTCTTTCTAATTCCAAATTGGCATTTCAAGTAGCTCATCAAAACTCATTTGAATATTTTTCTCTTTTAGCAACCAACTACAAATCTGTCTACTTATGCGCTATTATGAAATGAACTTACAACGTTGTAATACGAGTTGCATGGAAAATAAAACGATTCAATTCACCCAATCAATCTTTTACAGACAGACGAACTCGGACAATGATGAATTATTAGAAAATTGATTGAATGCTGAAACTTTACATTGTTGTCATTGATGTAACTGGACATTTCTCTTTGTTATTTACCTTTAAGTAAGTAATAGTTGCCAATGCGCATTCTCATTCTACTTAAGTGGAAATAGAGAGAGAGACAACTGTTTAAACCATTTACAACTTTTCTATGAATGACCAAGAGTGGATGCCAGGAGCACTTTTAAGCGAGGCGAATTTTGATGTACCAGAATTTCATAATGAGATGCAATTACATATACGCCTGGGAGATAATAATTAAGACCCAATAGTTCCTTAAGACAGATGTGCAATATCGATGGGAGAGTGGAAAAATAGTTTTCAAATCCTAAGTGAAGAATCTCTATTTAAGGTATAGGCTTCAAGTATTTAGTAATGTTGTGACTGTATACTTAAATAGGAATAATAAATAATGAACTATTAGATGTACCTGAGTCATAAACATTTTAAAGCACATGCCACTTAATTTTCATTGACATCCTGCCGTTTGTTATACGATCACTGTGAGTCAATATTAATTAATATTCTTATTAAGCGAAGAAGCAACGGAAATTAAGACAGAAATCGTGGCTTGGTTTTCTATATTGTATATTGAAGCAACAAGTGGTCTAAACATAATATGCCAGAATGCAGAATGGCAGCTGCCACATTATAAATCTCATACTGTGATTGTATACACATGCTCTTCAATAAAACCCTATCGTACATTCTAACTACTTGTAAAAGTGAATTATTAAATAAAGAATTTTATTGTTGAAATATCACTAAAATGAAGAGAACTGTAATTTCTGAAAACAATGAGCCATAAATTTTAAGGAATTCTTCATACACAAAAATGCATATGGTGAAGCCCAGTACGAATACGTCTGGTATACACGCCTATGAATGCATCACACTTCAGCAGGGTGCCCCATAAATAACTTTCCCAAATCAGGTGAAAATCTGACTGATGAGAAGGGAGAGATCCCAAATGAAATTCATAATAAATAAAGAAGCAAAGAATCACGACTTGAGTGACTGAACTGAATTAACGTGTTCGATTCAGGTGATATATTACCAAAAAAACTGGAAAAAACTTACTTTATTAAGAATAATTATTATACACGAAAATTCTATTCTAAAGGAATCTTCTAAGCAGAATGGAATTTTAATGACTTTTGCAGAAATGCATATTATATCTAAATGTGTCACAATAAATATACTATTCAATTATAATATACAATGTAAACAGTTACCTAAACCAAATTGTTTTTGCTTCTGCAACTGTGCTCACATGTAATGGGATTTTGCATACATTACAATATTTATATAGTGTGCATAACAGAAGTACCTATGTGTCTGTCTGTGCCATTAATGAATGCAGAATTACAGGATGAAAATTTAGAATAGAATTTTCGTAACAGAAAATAATTATTTAGCACTTTGGCACGCACTGAGAGTCTATTATATGCATTTGATGACTACTATGTACTACCTTATGAAAATAGAGACCCGAGGAACAAGTCTGCGACTAGCGACGACAGGAACATGACACGACGCAAAATGAGTACAAAGTGTACAACTATGCAAATTGCCGGCTCTTTTAAAGCGTAAGTTATATAACTTTGCATCATAGTTTATGGCTTATAACTACATTTTTATGGCTTTGAGTTGCATTTTTTGACCGAAGTACTTTGAATATGCTATTTCAGTGCAGGATCATGATCATATTTCGTTATTACTTTTAGTCAAGAGTTTCGTTTAATAATGTGAGAATATTTATGCAAATATTCACTAATATTAACTAAAAGGTATACTTAAGCTAGTTTTTTTGCAGAGTTACTTTCAGAAAGTCGTTTTACAACACTAATACTACTTGAAAATTGCACGGTGAAGTCTGCATGCTTAACTTTGACATATTTTTCATAAAATGAATTGGTTGTTGTGAATGTGAGGGCAATAAAATGCTTTAAATTATCTAATTAAACTGAAGAGTGCATTTAAAACAATCAAGCCTTATAAATCTTGGGCTGTATGCAGAAAAGAGTTGACCACAAATCAAAGCAAAAAATAGTTTCCTTGAATCTTCTAATTGAATGGTGTTAGAAGTGCTAGTGCTGATGCACGCTGTTGGGACTGTTATTATAATAAGTTGAATGCAAAGACAGTTTGTTATGTGATGTTCACACAAACAATAACGAATTTTGACGTGGGCTCTCTGCGTCTAGTCTGGTTTACCTTTATTCAATTGCATTATTTGATTGTCATGTCATGCTGTGTACATTACCTTGCCTTGGCTGGACTACCTATAGTGAAAAGTCAGATTTCGATTTCGAGGGTATGCTTGAAAAACACTTGTAATTAACAAACAAAAAGGAGATGTCCATAGAGAATGCACAGATTACAGATTGAGGTTTCAGATTTGAGAATACATAACACAAAAAATTAGAAAATATCTTTTGTTCCTGACCCAAATAATTCTGTCGTACATCTATCTACACGTCTTTCTAATGCTAAACAGTCTCCAGTAGTGGATATCTCTAAGTTATCTCAATTAATTGTTTCAAACATCAGCCCAGGGTTAATTGAAGATCCTATTTAAATATGGTGTGTATGAAACTGCTTTTATGAACATTCTGATAAATCTTGTTTCTGCAGATCTTGAAAAGGACTAATTAGTGCTACGTGTGAAATGCTACTCGAATGTAAATATGATAACAGATTTAGTTGAAATTGGGAATTAATACACAAATTATGTATTAGGGACATTTGTTGAGTTGTATAGAGAGACAGAAATTCCGCTCGTCGGAACCTTCCTACAGTATTCCGGTTACCGCAAGATTAGTTGCAGTTGCAGTCTAAGGATGAAACAATTTACCAATGAAATAATATATCCTTGTTCATTCAACTTTCCCAAAATTCTTTGTAGTAACTACTATATCTCGAATCCTGTTATGTAGTGTACCACTGTGGGACATACCATAACTTATAGTGATAAATACACATTTACTGTCAACTGCCCTGAAATCTAAGATTCCTTTTTAGCCAAAATTGCAAATGTCAAGACGGCAGACACAAGATTAAGACGCGTTTTTACTGCTGCTGATTAAGTAGATGGGATAATTACATATGCATGTACTTGTTAAGGTATATGAAGGTATTCGTTGACTTAGTCAAGTGAGAGTTGCGTTGCAAATTGCAAACCAGCTCGTCCTCAGGTTCATGAGAAGGTATCAGAATTAAATAGGATTTGCATTATCGTATGTTGAATTACATAGAATAGCTATAAAGTGATGTCATTGCTGTATAGTATTAATATCAAAATAGTTAACATTCGGCGAAATTTTCTATGATAAAGGGTTAGATAAGCCCTGAAACCCCCAGTATAGTACTTTCTGCATTATAGCAAAAGAAAAAATGATGTTATTGTGCATTCTGAAAATAAATTGCATGAGTGATAGTGCAATAGAAACTTCTAATTCACGGCACGCCTTAAATGGTGATAAAAATGATATTTTTGACTTAACAATAAAAATTCTTTTGGCTACTGCAATTTTATGCTTATCAGAATTATAAGAAGCGCTCATTACTATTCTCTAGATATCCGTCGTGATACCTATTACCAAATGGTTAAGACATTATCTAAAAGTTCTGAGCCCTGCCCCGTTATTCGCATATGTGCTTGAAATTTTGATTACTGTGATCTGATTACCTAAGTGATATATAAATGCCTGAGACTCGCAAAGGTGAGATAATCGAGCATACCTATAAGGTGTTTGTATTTGATATGCATAGAAAGAGCCATGATGAGCATTAGATCATGGTTAAATATTTTACGGTATGTTGAGATTCTCATTGAAAGAATCTGTTGAGATAGGACATAATATACATATTATACTAATTGATAGCGTGGAGAATGGAATGTAAATGTAACTTTTGGCACACAACCCAAATCGAAGCTAAATTCAAAGGATTCACCAATTTGATGCATAACTGTTTCATCTGTCCGTTTGTGCAGACAAGAGCTGACAGACAAATAGAGATTGTATTAGGAAATCTACTTTTACTAGACCAACGAAGCTTAGTGAAGATAAGACTCCTTATATCCCACACCTAGACTACTTTTCAGAATGCGTCCATCTGCTTGCCTAATCTGTCTATCGTGCTGATGATATTGGCATTGTTAGTTCTTTCGCCAATATAAGTCACTCTCGATCTTGACAAATTATTGATTTATTAGAAAATGAAATGAGATGTGAAAACTCACTAATATCTTCCATTAGGCACAATGTAACACTCTTGCTGTATCGAAGCAATAAAAAATTAAGGTACCAAATACTGAACTGTGGTATGTATGAACATTAAATCTATTGTGCAACAAAGTATGATAATTTTTTATAATGTCTATCGAAGTTCTAGGTTTGTTGTGGTCTACTTTAAATTTTTTGTGTGCAGCAAAGTGTGATGTCCATGTGCTAATCTTTAGCTCTGGTGAATGCTAAATTGAAGATGACATTCGTTTTTAGTACTAACCGAGATTTCAGACGTTATTTGATATAACTTTTTTAGCTACTGCTGGCTATGAATGTATGACATGACAGTGTCATCTCATCGTGAAGTTTCTATTATGCTATCCATGGAAAATGTAGAAAGGGGATGATGAAGAATGAGAATTGAAATTGTCTTAAGGTTTAATAGCTCAGTACCATAAACGTTTCTCTGAATGAATTTCTTCTCCCATTACAATATTATTTTATAGCTTCTGCTAATTTTTAGTATGAATGTTATCAGCCGACTAGCGACTCTATTATGTTCAAATGGGGTTGTGCTACAAATTTACAGGCTTTACTACTGTAAATAGCAGAACAATATAAAGCGTAAATTACACTGTGTAACCGCTTGCATGCAAAAATGCAAATGCAATGCCAGAGGTAACATAACAATTACTTTTACCTACTACGATACGTGTGGATTTACTAATCCTATTCTACATTAACTACTCCCGATAACCATCACTACTACGAACAATAAGTACATTATGATACTTCTGCCAACATCCTTTCTTATTGCTGTACATAGAGTATTAATAAGTGGAAGCGTTTTGCCAATAGGTAGGGATCTGCAAACAATAGGTTGTTATAATACTTAGTGTTTAAAACTCTAAATATGTATTACAACTTTCATTCGATAAATAGAATGATACTGAGTTGCTAAAGTAAATAATACAACATTACGCCTTTAAGTACCTAAGATTCTATTAATTATCATTGTGTGTTAGAAATGAATTCTGCGTGGGGTGCGCTTTGGTATTTATAGTTTCTAAGTGTTGAATAAACAGGAGAGGATCATAATAATGTTATTATCAAAGCAATGATTTGTAATAGACAACAGCGATTTCTAAACTAATAAACTGACTTATGCAAAAATATATCAAAGCAAGTTCACAATTAAGAAAAAACTGTAAGAAAAATGATATTTTCCTAAAAATGGATAGGAGAAATGTTCTGATAACCACTCAGATGTATTTAACAGTAGATTAATTAACATCTTTAGTGTAAAACTACAAGCAAAGTAGATATTCTGAACAACAACATAAAATGATGAGAAAAGAATCGTAAAGAGCAACCTGTCGCATTTTTATGTAGGTCATTCGAGCGAAATAATTAGCGAAACTTCATTTATACGTCAAAGTATTTAGTCTCTAATTATTTTATGGCAAACTGTTTTGCATTGACCATGATTGCGTGTTGCGAAAAAAAGGTAAGCCTCATGTTTAGCCAGTCAAAACCTTTTTACGAGTTATTTAATTACAAATTATGTAGGCAATTCATCAGTAAAATGCATCAGCAAACTCATTTGCAAACGAACATGTTTGTTGTTGCAGATGCATTATTCTTATGTCAGTATTTGAATCTTGTCCATGTATGCCTATCAAGTTTACACCTCCATGCATAATAAACTGTGTATTTTAAACTATAAATACTGAAATAACTTTTAGAACTGTACTATTATGGTCATAGCAGACACACTTTGGTAAAATTGATACTGCTCTGATAGCGATGCAACAATAAAACAAAAATTATTGCACCCATATACAGAATTTCTTATAGTATGTAAGAATGTATGCATTAAATAATGGAATAGAAGTGCAAATGTTGAGTGAGAAATAGAAAACCGCTATCTATTCGAAGTGTGGCATGAATCTGTCCGCTTGGAAGATAATTTGTTTTTGATTTCATAGAAAATATTATATCCTATTTGTTTACATTGTATTGAAGACAGATATGTGATGATAAAGAAAGTAATATTCTGTTTGCGATTCTACTTTGCATTATTTATTCCTATTCTTCAAGGCAGGTACCTTTACCTGTATCATCTGTAGTATGGAGACATAAAGAGCTTAGAAATAACAATTTGAAAATGGACTATGGGACAGATTTCTCGAAATTTCTATGTCCATCGGCCACATATTACTTAGGTATGTAAAATTCTTTGAGCAGGTGATGCACAATAGCGGAATCCTAATCGCCGGACGAACAATACGTAACTTTAAGCTGTTATGTACAGAAGTTATTAACATTTAAGTCCACACATGTGAAAAATATTTATCACAAAGCTTATCATAGTGCAGAAATATCCCCATTTCTCATGTGTGCTAATACTCTTATAAAAGTCACTGCTCCAAACGGAAAGAGAAAGACATTAGCAATAGCCAAGAAAAAATGCTTCCGTAATACACTACTAAACAACTTGATAAGCTTGTTTGATTGTGATTCATTTAACAATGAATTCATGCCCTAATCTTAACTTTTTTTTCTCAGGGAACTACTTCATCACAGGGTTTTGTTATCCATACATGAGCAACATGTTCATCTGCCAGTACAGTTTAAAATATCTCTTCCTTTTCAAAAAACATTGATTTGAAATACCCCATCAAATGCAGCCTGACTAATTACAAGCGCAGAAAATCCAAAATCTCATCGTTTACAATGCTTCAAATGGGCGTTAGAAAATGCATACATTGTAGGGGAAAAAATGACATTTTTTAGTATTTGATTTGGTGTATAGTGAATTGAATGCATCTGGAAATTATGCTTGAGATTCGTGATTCCATTTTTTTCTAGGCGTTTGCGCTACATCAGAAAACTTGTTCATTCAGTAGCTTATGACAATTTTTTTTCATTTACTTTTACCATTTTAATGTAATAATATCTGTAATGTCTCTACTAATGTGCACTGCCCATCTGAAACAAATGGCATCCGTCGTGTTGAGCATTTATTTTTTTAGTTTTGGGTGTGGGTTAGTTCTAGATGTGAGACTTATGACTACTGCGACTAGAGATTCAACAAATACACTCGGCATTAATAAAGTCAAATCATTCAAATAATTTACGGTTCGCTGAATCGTCTTACCACACACAAAGGCCTAATCTTAAGTACTTGTGTGTTATGTTTTTACTCAAATCTCAGTAATGTAACCTCTGTAGATGAATAGTGTGAATGTACACACCACAGATGATGGCAATGACTATTATAGACAAGCTTAACTGAGATAACGAAAATCAACCTCGATTTAAAACTACCTAACATTGTAGCAATTAAAATTATGCTAGCTTGCAATCGGATACCAAAATCTTCTAATGTGAATTAATAATTTTTATACTGATTTAGATATGTTAGGATGCTATATTGGCAGTAGAACTAATTCTTAAATTAGTAGAATATGCATGAAAAATTTGCGACTTACCTTTATTGAAAAGATCGCTATTGTGCCAAATGCCAAGAAATTGGAGAAGAATGTGGAATTTAACACAAAACAATATTTGCGACACTTTGAGTTTAAATGAGCCGAGTGAGTGAATAAAAGGCACGAATGCAGAAACAAATGGAATAAGTAAACAGTTCAGGGAGATTGAGAGTAAATGTTGCTTATTTGGTAGTAAGACAGAGGAAAGTAAAAGGAATCTTCTTGGAAGAAGAAACTTTGCGGAGATGTGTGTCCCACTCCGGCCAGAACTAACAATGACTCGAGAGGACTCCTCAGAAGATATGGGAAATAAAAATTTTTCTCACAATAGACAACATTTGACCTCCTCAACAAGAAGCACCAACAATGCTGAGTGTACAACCCAAAGCGTTTATGGAGTAACAAACAACTAACAAGCCTTTCACACGTAGAGAATCTCTTGCCTTCAGTCCACTATAACTATCTCAGTCTATCTCCTACAAAGATGCACGATGTTCTACACTGCTATCTCATTACTACCTTTGCTCACTGTTATACTATTCCTTAAGGTACATCTAACAGTAGTGTCCAATCCACTTTTGCTACGAACCAACGCAACGGAAGATCCCGTACTACGTACCTCTCTTTTTCTACAATATTGTAAATGCATTCATACGTCTTATAATAGTATAGTCTCAGCTCACTTCTCTAGTTGTACAACTGCAAGTGTATGTAATAGGGACAAACAAACTCTCATTAAATACATTTGTATTGCAATAATTTTGTTACACTCATGTAGTCGCATCATCTTCTAATATAGTATATCTGTACGTAGTATGTATCATTATAAATTACTAAATAAGATTATGAGATTGGTTAGTTTAGTGTGTATAGTAAACATATTATTAGTATGGCATAGACCAAGAAAGAGCATGTTACAGTAGTTATCGCTCTACTGATGAAGAAAGGATAGACTCATCAGTACTTACGTAAAAGAATACATCTTCTATGTAATAATGACTATTACGTTTTCTTCTGCAAAAGGGT
>JABASH010004775.1:0-13345 GCA_019776445.1 Tomocerus maximus | reverse complement strand
AATGGTTACCGTCAATACCGGGAATTACCGGTTGGTAAATTATCGCTTTGGATGCCCTACTATAGACAGCTTGCAAACAAATATTGAGATTAAATATTAAAATCAATGGCAAGAATATAAAATATACTTTTATTTCATAGCTACTATTTCTATGCATAATACTATATAGGCATACATAAGTACTAGGCATGGATATGGGACACATGCGTTACTAATATTATTAGTCAGATTATTAGTTGGAGAGGAATAATTCAGAGAAAGGATGATAGGTAGATAGTATGTAAGTAGTTGCGGAGAGTGTTTGAGAGGGCAAGGCTAAGCCGAGCTTTGTAAGTGAGTTGAAGAGCTTATGTATGTAGAGTTAGATTAGTTAGTTAGTTAGTGGAGCTAACGATAAGACACTCATCCAAGACTCTGGAATTGAAGTGAATAGTGAAGACAGAGACCATGGTTGTTGTACTTGTCTTGTGAGAATGCAAAGACAAGAAGACGGCATGCAAGTCGGTGAAGATGAAAGCCAAACGTTGTCGCGACAGTTCGCCATGGGTCATCGCTTAAGCAAATGCCACTTACTTCTCTCACAATCGGTTCGTTTGCTCCATACTTTACGTACACACACACAAAAAGAAGTACACAATAATTATTGAGCGAGCAGAGTGAAGCAAACCTCTCATATTATTATTACGTCTTGGAGGTATATTTTTCCGACCTCCTCATCTCTTCATTCCATATCCTATGTATGAGGTACTAACAACAAACCACTCCACTACTTACACTACTATTAATTTATATATATTACTTCGTTTAATATGTGTGTGCTTGTTTAGATATCTTATATTCGGTTGGATATATCTATTTAACAAGTCAGCAAGTAGTACTTAGTACTAGTAGTAGTAGTAGTATGTAGTAGATAATATGGAAAGTCACTTGATTCCTCCTGACTAAGTAAATACATACGGATAAGTCAAAGTCAAGTCGACTAATCCAGTCTCATTGAAAATAAAAACACTTACTCACACCCAGGCACATCTCCGCTGATATCTCCTATCAATTCATACAAAAATTCATAGACATCGAGAAGGCCACAGAGCAGGGTATCACAGCACATCATAATATTCAACCTCTTGTCCTCTCTGTTCGATGAAAATGAAGAACTGTCTACCGTCATCCATTAACTACATACAACGGATATCTTTTTCACTTCAACTTTGCATCTGACCTGAACGCTATGACATAAATTCCCTAACTAAATAAAACTGATGGTGAACTCCATTCTCTCTGACGACGACCGACTGATTGAAGTCGACACTCAAGAATGAGCAAACCAAATAGATAATGCAATCCAATAAGTACATATCTGTACGTAGCTGATCAACTATAAAGAGACCACATCAAATCACAATTTACTAATATCTTCCATTTAATCACCCGTGGACAATCAGTCAACTATCGCAATACCATACGTTATTATCGTGATCATACACAAAAACATTGATGAGGAGCGGAGACCTACTTTCATCCAACTTCCCATCCTCATTACACACTCTTTTCAAACACAATTTTTACTTTAAACAATAAATGTGTGCTCACATCTCCATACCTATCTATGCTGCCTTTACATAAATAAATACCTACAATGCACTAAGTACTATACTACTCTGGTATGTAAATAAATGTTATTTAAGTACTCTGTGATTATCTACATTTGTATTTACATCTCTACTGTGTACTACTATGCACCACCATGCACTATATTGTGTGAATCAAAAGGTCTTCTTCATTAGTGATTTTGTCATGTCTGACTCATGGTATTTCTTCACCGATTTTTCTATTCATTAAATTATGCCCAACTATAAACTAATCTACACAAATAACAAACACAGCTTACATGATTTATGCTTCTTTGACTCTTAGAAACACTTTTTCTTCTCCCAACTCAAACTTATCACTACAAACCTTCTTATCCTACGTAATTGTTGGTTCAGACATTCGTCGTCGATTATTTAATCCCACACAGACCAAATATGTAGATGAATCTCAATGAGCTTTGCCCGAAGACACAAGATAACATAAGCTATACTTAATATATTATCTTGCAACAAACTGTTCGCATATTAATTACCTAACTAACAGTAAGTTTAACGCCTGGCATATCAACCAAAGTAATAATCCAACAGATCTAAAAATAGAGCCACGTCAAATCTCATTCGCAAACATATCCGCAGAAAATTATCTTCAAATGTACAACTGTTAAAATGAGTATACTCACGTTAAAACGGCTACGCTAATGTTTTTACTTATGTGAATGTAAAGTAGTATATCCATTGTTGTCTGAACATCATAAAACGTCATTTTCTGGATCGAAATAAAAGGCCATCAACTAAGAAAGTGTAATTTATGTAAATTTTAATGGCTGCATGGTGCATATAAATAAATTATATCCGGTATAATATTGTCTAATTAATGGAAACTGGAAACATGTAGATATATTTTATACTGCAGCATATTTATAAAAGTAAGTATATTATTATGTTTAGCATTAAATATTTGCCAAAGTGTACGTATAGCTGTGCAAACACTTATTGTCAAATATAATATGCAAATGGTTGGATAGATATTTGCAATTATTGCTAGATATAAGTACTGACTAGTCACGAGAGCCGTATGGATCTGTTTGAATATGTGACTCCATAAATATACTTGGGGATATAAATATTTCAGCATGTGGAGGAAAGAATTTGGTGTGCGTATGAATGAGTCTTTATTCATTCACAGAAATCTAGGCAATCGGTTTCATTCATTCATTAAAATTGCGATTTTAATTGTGCTTGCTTTCCTTCTTGGTCTCATTATCACATATCCTTGACAGATGGGAACAATAACAATAGTTGCAGTGCCTGCCATGTCAGCATGGATAAATACACTCTTTTGTTCAGTCAACTTTTGCGGCTGTGTGTAAAAATAAAGAAGACATGCTCTAATCTGTCGTCGCTGATTCCCACATTCCACCTCTGCCACTTACTCTTGACAGTCACACATAATATCTCAAACTAACTACCAGCATATCTACGCTGACGACCATTGACGTACATACACGACAGACACATTGTTTGATTATTGGACGTCTGCATGTCTACGCATTGTTTTTGGATGTTCCATTCTATGTAACATTATTGCAATGAATACTTTAATCCACTTGACTGATCTACCACTATAGGCTATAGTAATTTTATAGTAGTGCCATTAGCATTACAGAAGGAAATAGCTAGTAGTACAAGTGCCCCTAGTAGAGTCAACAGTTTTGCATAGCGTGAATGTTAATCCTTTAGCAATTTCGATGCAATAAGGCATTGTTATTCCTTGTTTCACATAATGAGTGAATAAACAAACAAACTGCTTTGTTTTCCCTACATAATGTTTTTTCTCTCGCAATGTTTCCTTTGACATTTTCTAGATAATGCTGATTATTCATCTGATTATGTAATCTCCACTCTACCCGCACATAATACATAATTAAGTCTAATCAAACCAAGGAATTAATGAATGGAGATAAAATTAATGATAGACAGAGAGTGAATGAATGACAGCAACGGTGTTGGATTATCCACAATTTCTGCTGACATGCACAACTATTGTCTTATTTATATAGTGCCATCAACTTTTCTCAATTCAATTACAGCATTTCTCTCTAGGACCTCACGTCATGCCAGTTCTCTATTTATCCACACAATATCTAAATCTCAGTTCAAAACTCCAAAGAAAACTTCATTATAGTCCCTACATGCGTTTACCTTCGCCCTGCTAACCATCCTCACTTAGCACATTACTACTCTCTACCAAAAAGAAAAATGTCGTGCTCTTAATTAAGACCTGAGGATGACATGGGAATACAAGATGACGTGCTTCATTAAAAGAACATGTCGATCTAATAACCAACTCTTTTCAACAAATATTTCTGCGTCTATGAGCACACTCAAATACTATACATAATGTATCCCTACAGACATAAGTATAGTATCTACGTAACCGTCATATGGACTAACATTTTCTCTCCGTCAAAATCATCTCCAGGGAGTTTGCTCCCAGGAAAACTCTCATCATGACTACAGTATAATAATAATAATGCAGTACATACAATACTATGAGTAGCAACACGAGTTACAGCCATAGCTATATGCAAACATTTTCAGTCTATTAACTCACAAGATATATTGTGGCAGATCTCATGCCTATAGCAACATCTAACTCGACAACGTCACATGTTCAGTGACAACCATTAAGGAACCTCTTTATTTTCTATCCATGAGCAAATAGTCAAACTATTTTCCTTCTAGCCAATAACAATGAAGCAGGAAAAGTACAAGATCTTTGGACGCCGAATTCCGTTCTGCAACCGTAAAAATGGTCATCAACCACCGGAAGCCGCAACTTCATTCGATCAACCAAAAAATTCATCTCTTCACTCTCTGTTTACTCTTCCTATAATTTTACCCTTATATAAGAAGTACAGTACTATATCCTCCTACTAACTATTCAAGAAGTCTAAATACATAATTCCGTTTCATTAGCTACTAAACTCCTGTCAACAGCAGAACAGACGACACAAGGTACAGTTTCCTCTATTCGAATTTACGGACGCACACGCAATAATATATAACAAAACTCAGAGTCTCAACCTGCAAAACATAAAATGGAAACCAGAGGGATGTTAATATATTACAATGTGTCTGACTGAATAAGGGAGACAGAGCCAAGATTAACTTTTGGCATGATTAAGATCTTTTCCTCTCAGTTGAATACCAAATCAACACATCGAATGATACATACATACACTAAATGCATTACACAGATACTTACGCTATGCTTCATGATCCCAATCAGTCTAAGTTTATCAAACAATGTAATGAAAGAATTTTTATAGTCCAAGTAATCCCCACCAATAAAAAGTTGTGTATACTTAATTGGTATATTTATAGCACAGGATGCCATTACACGGCTTATTTATTTCTAAAATGCATAAGCGCTGCTGAGTAGTAAAAGTAACAAGGCGCTAAGTGCTTCAAAGAGGTTAACAATACAAAGCCTATGGTCGTCACAGTGCGAAATTGCATTTTGAAAGATATGGAAATTAGATGAATGTTGGGTGTGAGCCTTTTAAAAGGGAAATGCATAGGAGGTGTTGACGAAGTGAAATGAATGTATAGGTACATCAACCTTTGTTAAAGACGCATCTAATTTCCTCAGCAGACCTGACATTTTGTTCGTCTAGTAGCAGTAATAATAGATGCATAAGGTACTTGAGTGCAACTCCTTCTGGTTAGCATTTGC
The DNA here is from genome assembly GCA_019776445.1 of Tomocerus maximus. NCBI lineage: Eukaryota > Metazoa > Arthropoda > Collembola > Entomobryomorpha > Tomoceridae > Tomocerus > Tomocerus maximus. The sequence continues at coordinate 8,017 of JABASH010004775.1, read as the reverse complement.
AATCTCCTGACGTAATATATAGGTGACAGTTTTAGCTTATACGACTAGATTATACTACTGGAGTACATGAGGCTATTATGTATATGAGGGAGAGAAAGACCCTTGAGATGTTCCTTTGAGAGTGTCTCTACCTCTTGAGATTTTCTCTCGCCCAATTTTCAAAGGAAATAGACGGAAGAGAAAGAGACAGTGAGGATGGATGGGAGACGTCGTAGTCAGAAATCTAGGAAGATGTCGAACAGAACTCATGCATCACAGAATAAGATTCGGGATGTTTCCACTATCACAAAGATCAAAAGAAAAGAGCGGCGACAAGGAGAGAGTCCACAGTCTTTTAGCTAATTAGACACAAGACATCAAGCAGACGTTGTCCTGACTCTTCCATCCGCTTCTGCCTCCGCTTTGCAAGGCAACACGAGATGACATTTCTTCACTGACGCCACTTTTCGCCTTCCACAAACACTATCCACGAAAACAAACATTCCTTCTTCCACTCCACTCAATTGGCTTCGCTCTGATGGTCAACTTCCATTAACCCACCTAAAGAATTTCTCTTGTCAATTCCTCTGCCTTGCTAAACTATTATGCCTCCCATTACACACACACATCACATTATTCCACAAAACTCCTATTTACTCACCTACCTACATTACATCCACACATCTCAACTCCATCAACCTTTTTTCGCTCATTCACATCTTTCCCAGTGTCATCAAAAACAAAAAACCAAGCATCATCACTATCTGATCTAAAATCGCCTATATTTGTACGATGTAACATACAAACCCAGTTAATTAGTACGCACATCCTAAAATTTACTGCAGAAAATGCTCAGCAAAAAAAATTCCATTTCCACATACATTACTAACCAATGGTGCAATATTCATACAAAAGTAAAAAAGAAAAGTGAGCGACAAATAACAGAGAATCTAAGTAGCGTAGGTGTAGGTACGCATACTCGGATATGGACTTTTCTATTCGACAACCAAGTGCTCTTCTTTATGGATGGGACCACAAATTCCACAACTTTTCTTGCCATACATACATACACACCACAACAATTTATATTTGCAGACATATATACTACATTTGAGAAGGGACATAAATAGCATGTAGAAAACGGGATATAAGTAGCTACCTAGTTGATATGTTTAGTATTAGATGTGTATAGTGAGAGAGTACTATTTGTTTGTGCTCATTGTCATTGGAAAATGAAAAAAAGGAATAAAAAAGGAATAAAAAGGTTGTATGGTGTATAGGCAGAAGGAATATGTATATAATAGTAGTTCCTCCTGAGACTCCTGAGAGAGCAAACACTACTGCATTTGAAAACGGATTGAGTGAGCGAGTGAGTGAGTCGGGTGAGTGAGTGAGTGAGTCGGGTGAGTGAGTGAGTCGGAGTCGGGTGAGAGTGGAGAAGTCAGTTAAGTTGAGATGAGAATAAGAGCTCCTTCAATTCCATTCAACTCGGAAGGAAGGCAAGAGGACTGGGAAATAAATGAACATGGGCACCAACAGAACATGTCGGTTCGTTTCGGATGTCTGTCTATTCAAAACAGAATAGAATAGACTGCACTGCACTGCCTCCTCACTCAACTCACCGAATTCACATAATATCTCGCCAGAATCTCTTTCTCATCCCACTTCCAAGTGTTCCAAGTCACGTCTTAAGTGCTTCTGTTGTCTCTCCGACTTCCTCTTCCTCTACTTTACCCATTCAGCCAAACACATTCAATACAACTCACCCGCCTTCTTTCTCCTCTGTCTACAAATCCAACCATAATAGTTCTCCCCGAATATAGGTACGACTATCTAGGCCCAGTCGAGTCAAGTCAAGAAAATTCAGGTCACCCTACATAACTAATTACATTTCGATCCATAATGTCTTCATCGGATGCTGGCTGGCTCAACTTCTAATGCTGTGAGAGATTTCGTACATTAGCTCATCCGTAAAAGGAGGATTGCCGCCGTACTTTCCTTCCTTTCCTTCAGTTTTCCTCTTAAATGCTACGCAAACTACTTAGCTTTAAGTGGTTTGACATTTCTTTGCTTACGGCATTTCTCTTCCATGCTGCACCAAAGTAATTGACTTTTCCTTTGCAACTAAAATACTCACCAACTACCTACCCACTTATTTTCTACTACAGATTAGTCATATCTTCATCTCTCACCAATGCTTCCACGCCTCCTAAGAATTTTAACTCTGATAATTCAGTCCATTACAACCTTGCAACTATGTACTGCGAAATTAAATTAAAGTCAGCAGAAACACTTGCTACTTATTCAGCTCAATTAGATAAACTCTTATAGCCGAACAACAACAAAAAGACTGATATGCACACACTTTCAAAGGATCTTCCTTATAATAGTACTATAACAGCTACTAAAAGAGTTCAAATGCACACACCACATTAGGTAACAGTCTGTTGACAGCAACGTATGCCCAGATAAATTGGAATTATAAAAGAAGCACCATGTATGAAATCGACAAATGATATACTAAATCTACACGAATCTATATGCACTATATACTACTCCTGTTATACTACGTATCTCTGTACATAAATACGACTTTTGTTGATATAGCTTTTTAAAATCCCATTTTAAATGTGGTTATTGGGGATTTAGAGATAGAGATACTCTCTACGCATCATCTGATCATATCTTTATTAAGTATTCCGTTGAATTGCCCATATAGAAACCAACTCAGAGTTTAAACGAACGTAAGCCGAGTGAAGCTGTCATTTGTCTGGGGTGAGGGTCAACTTAAGTGAACCACAGATACATATATGACAAGAATACTAATACAGATGAACTGATGATGTAATGCCTATCAAAGAACCCTAATTCTAACTCTATCTTTCTGTTCCATCCAACGCAGCGACAAGACAAACTGACTCTCTCTCCAAACGAGATCTTTCATCTACGGCGTAGTAGTAAATAAGCACTAACTGTATTACATCCTAATACCTTCAAACATACCTATCTGAGAGACATTTTCGAGTGAGACTGTCGAGCAACATTTATCCGTTGTTGTATGTAGTAGCATATATATGAAGATAAACCAATGTAATAATTAGCATCAGATTAAATTGCAAAGAATGAGCGGCTTTCACTCATCAACACATTGCCTCTCTGTGCCTCCCTTCCTTATCTTTGCAATTGTCAGTCTCACTGACTGGACTCAACCACCACAGCCAGCAGCAGATCAACACAACAATGCCAAAGCACTTATTTATCAACTACAAACCTTTTCCAACCCAACAAAACTATTCTATACACATAATAAATAGTATACTAACTGAGAGGCAAATGAGCATACCAGTCGGATCGAGTTGAGTCTAGTCAGGGTAGCAGTCACTCCGTGTATTTATATATAATTAAGTGCTAAGCTGACATAAGAATCAAACAAAAGTGGCAGACAAACAGATAGCTCATTAGCCGCAATTCTAATCCTTCTTTTCATTTTTCAGTAATGAAGACCAGGTCTCTAGCTAAATACTCTCTACCTGTCATAATATTATAATAGCAGAGCTCTTACCATTCAGTTCTTTGCAGATCACAGTGTGAGTAAATGACCGCCTACGTACGTCTGTGCATATAGGCATGATACACAAATAGTAGGAGGATAGATACCAAATTATTTCTGTTGCGACAGATCGAAGCCTGCCAGAAGACAAAGAGTCATCATCCCTCTCATTTACTAAGTAGATGCTTTAAATCAAAGAGCACTCGTTCAGCCCAATTTTCAAAGATTTCTACAATGTCATATTTTTATAATACTTGCTATTCCGTTACCAAAAGTTTCTTTTGTCCTCGACTTGGGCACTTTCTTGTCGATGGATCTCAAGTTCTATGACATGTATAGAGGTATCAAAAAATTTCATAGCTACCCTGAGTAAAATTTTATTTCAGTACCTAAATATAAGGACATTTGTGATTGCTGTCTGTACGGCTATCACCAAAAAGTATCCATCAAGCACTCAGGCTATGGTAATCAAGTTATGAAATCATAAATACGTAGAACTTGAGATCCATCGACAACTACTGTGGCTCCCAGCAAGCGACAGCGGAATAAAAGTATCTCTAAAGCTGCGTTGGAGTACCTTAAGCCTCTTTAATGAGCGTACGATCACTTCTTGTCAAGATATTAAATCAACCTATTTACTGCATCTGTATTTCTGTTCTGCCAGACAAGAGCTCAAATAGATCTCCCCGCTTAAGTAGTGCATATTTAATCCACTAATAAACCATATGAATACGAACTACTACTATCAATAGTTTTAAATTTTCTAAAGAGTCAAATAATGAGCGCAGATGAAAAGTTTACTGCTTCCAATAACTAATTCATTTATATACATAGAATGCCAATAATATGAATCTACATAGATCTACTATTTTTACACTTCCAATAGTGATAAAGACATCGTAGATACACCATTTGGATTCATACTCTATACTTATACGTATGCTATTATGCATAATCAATTAACTAAGGAAAATGACCCGAGATTAAATAAAATTAGTATGTAGTGTTCTAGAAGATTGCAAACAGCAGAGCAGATAACGCAATTATCTTTCTATTTTGCAATGCCCTTGGTCAAAAAGCTGAATGTCTTATTCATGTCAACTTGTCAAACGGATTTACCGAGAATTTTATGAATAAATATTTATCACTATGATTGCATCTTAATGGTTTCTTTGTGCTTCGACAAACTCTTCAAGAAAAATTAGCTGACGTGTGTAAAGGGAAATATAAGGCGAAATTATTGATGACGGATAACCTTTCATTTATTAAACGTAGTACCTAATGATGTTAATAATGTGAGCCATGACTGTTGTAATTTTTTCACAGAAATATATGATAAAGTCACAAATTTTTGTAGAAATGACTGTCGACCAAATGCAATTAGAAAATAGCGTCCTTCGGCTCATATAGAGTCTAAAACTGAAGTGAAATACCAGAAATGGTAAAAGTACTGCCAACCATCTATGAGAATATATAAATATATAATATTTTGAACAGAAACGATAATGTGCACTTATGTAGTCTTTAGTTCCTATACTCAGTATTTTGGATTTATACTAGCAAATAAATTGGCATGCATTCTATTGAAATTGTGACTAATTACTATGCATAATGTTTTGACTAGTTTTAAGTAATAAGAGAAATAGTAAGAGGTCATCACTGACTTTTTCTCGCGTTTTCCAGCCCCCGTATCTCGAAATCCTTTGGCGAATGGGTTGTTATCAATCTTTAGTTGGGTTATCTGTACAGAAAAACAAACAACATTAGTCACATCAGAGCATAGCTAATTAACACTTGCCAGCATCCTTGTTCACATCCTTTCCAAATCATATCAACTCCACGGTTTCCAGTAAATAATGATGACAATTTACTCTTTCACGACAATTTTGTCATGTCACTATCACTTGTCTCACACGAGGGAAATTTCCATACGATTCGGTATAGAAATCCTGCTTATTACATAATCTATCAAGACACGTCAAATAGGATACACTTATAGTAATTTGCACCAACCATTCCTCATTACTTAATTACTTGAATCTCGTCATTTCGTTTATCACCTCTTAGTCATCGTTAGGTACTCCGTATTCATTTAGAAAAGTAGTGCGTCTCAATTTCCTATCTCTGCAGTAATTATAAATACGCCCTATTGCCGTAGTAAAAGCACATGCATCAATGTTTATTCGTACCAGAATAAATTTCTGCATGATATTAAAAGTTACAAATTAGATTTATTTAATAGCAAGCGATGAAAATGTGATGTAGATGAAAGTGCGCGTACCTAATGGGTATCAATTCTGCTGTGCAAATGCCTAAAGCTATTATTCCTGCCCTTCATTCTTTGTGTATCGAATGTATTAATCTTAAGTAAATAAATAAAACAAATCCTACATTCAATTATTTAGATTATAATATACCTATATACTATTAGGACTTTGGGCAAATCTATGTAGTTATCTGTAATAACATGTATAGCGTTTATTTACTTTAGAGCTAGTTAACAAATCTTGCTTAGTCCGTATACTGGCTGTGCGTAAAGGTTTGTTCAGATTAAAGGAGACAAAAAATTGTTTTTTATTCATCTACGCACACCGTATGCTTTTTCAATTGGTTTTGTTAATATATTAAATTAATGTCTGGTGCTTAGAGCAGAGACAGACAGCATTACAATAGAATTGAACCGCTACGCTGCCCGTTGAAACTGAAGCTCTCGAGCAAGAACTGCAGAACAGAGTGAACAAGGCTCAGACCCTTGAAAACTAATTGAAAGAAAAAAATGAGCAGAGTAAACGAGTTTTGAAGCAATCTACCTACATACATCGCTGGGACCGAATACACCATAAGTACATGCACATACATACATACGTGCTCATAGTATATTATAATATACGTTGTAATATGAATATTATGTAGGTAAAGGATGAATGCGACTGATTAGTGTTTGTGTGTGCAAGTTTTACATTGTATACTAAAGTAGACGAGGAAGGCACACATTTAAGTACGTAATCATACATATTCTCTAATTTGAGATAGCATTGTGAATGTAGGACGAACTTTCAGTCACTAATGTTTATAAGTAGAATAAATGTGAATGAAATTGTGAGTAGAATGTATTTTTTCAATTGAATTGATGCATGCAGTATTTGTTGCTACATAACATTTTTTTGTAGGACAAAGAATACATTAATATACTTACATAAATTACAAGTACCTACCTCCAGTATATGATGGACTATAATAGTAAACGGAACTAAATACCAATGTGAGACTGTGAAGAATAACAATAATAGTAATACAAGAATTTAGTCCGTTGACTTACCTTTTCATTTTGATACGCCGTAACAGCGATGAATTCCGTCTCTTTAAAAACATAAGTGCGGAACGTGGAGTAGGGGAGCTTGAGAATATCATTGGCTCGTACTAAATGAAAGCGAGGCTGATATTTGTGCATCGAGTTGAGGATCGTCTGCTCACGACATACAAAAAATAAAACATGTCATGTAAATTTTGTATTAAGGAAGGTCTCCAACGTCGATTCAAAATATTAAGTAGGTACGTAAGTAATAGTAATACATATGAGTCTGATCATGTTAATAATACGATGAATACGATTGCTACGTTCACAACTACAACAACCCATAACGTTTACATTGCATTATTTTAGCAAAATTAATTTTCCCTTTTTTTCTTTCTCATGAATGGCTCGACTTGACTTCAATACGCCATTTTATGCATGTTCTGAATTGAATACCCACCAGAACTACAACTGCAAATTATATAAAATATCTTCCTATACCAATATGCAACTTGTAAGCACTTGTAATTGTATTTGTACACATTATTGCGCACAAAATACCCAATAACATAATATACCTACCTAGGTAAGTACTTACTTGCATATACATGGCTTGTGATACTTTCCATGCTGCAGTTCACTGACAAAACATGTACAGTAGTGATTAGAAAGCATGAAAGGCTCAACAAAATCTGTGGATTACTGTTATTACACAGCTAAGTGCAAAGCTCATTCAAATCACTTCCTATTAGCTAGACTTCTGGCAACTAACAGTATAAATCGTTTATCGTACAACATACAGTTACATTAAAGCCAAATCAAAACTAATAAGTAGCACGATAAGTACTAGAAAGCAAATAACAACCAGCCACACACCAATCCAAAGCAGGAATAAAATTAATGGAATTCATAAACATACGAATCATGCATTATTATACCCCCAACTATATATTTCAAGAACCTAACACATTTTCCTTATTACTACTGCCATTTACCATAAGAAACAACAATGCAGCCATTCTTTCCCAATATTATATGATTTGTATTGAATGTATTTATTGCCATTCCCCTCTCCTCATAATATACCTCTTGCCTTATCATTTTAAATTAAGTTTTTGTTGTGCATAAATATCATACCAAAGTATCCCACACAGTGAATTATTACTTGTCAAAGAAAACAGAGAAAAATATTC